>JACCPG010001860.1:0-54151 GCA_016069955.1 Drepana arcuata | reverse complement strand
TGAAAGTCTACCAGTCTAGTAGTGTCTCATTGGATAAGAGGCTCTCCTTAGAGCATGCTATGCTATGCTGTCAGGCAAAAGTCCAAAAATATTTTATCTTTGCTACATGCTCAAACACTGTAATATACAATGGTTTGGTGAAACATACATACATATAATCATGCCACTTTCCCATAGGGGTAGGCAAAGACCACTTGTTTTCACATGCTATGATCCTTACATATGCTTGTTTTGCTTTGTCCTCTTTCATTATTCCCTTCATACATGCTCTTCGGTTAATGTTACTCTTGACCTGGCTTTTTTCAAGACGTCCCTGATTTGGTCTTGAAACATCCTCTCGCCTTATACACTTTTTTCGTCAATTATTCTTCATTCATTCTCTTTACATGGCCAAACCATTGCAGCAACATAAGTGAAACATATTTGAAATTGTTGTCAATTATTATTAGAGAGAATCCAGAGAGCTCTACTCTCTGTGCCTGCCCGGTTAGGGACCTGGTGTGATCATATGCATGTATGTATATTTTGTACTCTACATAAAAACAAGGATGGAAATCCTTGTTTTATAAAAAAAATATAAAAACTGTAATACATGTTGAGTGAGTGTTTAAGAAAAAAGGCACTCTACTCTCTAACTTCTCAAGAAGGACTCAGCATAATGATATGTAGCAAAAGTAAAAAAACAAGCTGCTATTGTAAGCAGTTATGTAAGTACCAGAGGTATCATTTGCTCTTTGCGAAGAATATTTGTAGAGTAATAGAATGCTTTCTGGGATGCAGAATACCTTACTTACATGGAGAGTGCTCTTTGATAGCTTTCTTTCATTAGGAAGACCTCTCTTTTCAAGCAACTAACATTGCTTACCCAAATTTTACATAAATACATAGGACGAGTCCTGCCTAGTTAGGCAGAGAGTGAGAGAGGCAAATCTCTTTAGCTAATTATTATTTTGGAAGTCCTGTGTAGAGAGACCCGGCGCTCTATACTCTCTGCCTACTCTTTTAGGGACTTGGCATGATGATATGATGATGATGAAGTCCTGTTTTGTATATTATGTTATATATTATTATATATGTATATTTCAGGGGCTTGTTGGTCTTGTTACTGGAGGGGCATCAGGGCTGGGTAGAGCTACTGCAGAACAACTGCTGAAACAAGGTGGCAGAGTGGTAATTTGTGACCTGCCTTCCAGTACAGGCCAAGAGACTGCCAAGCAGCTAGGTCCCGATGCTGCTTTTGTATCTGTTGATGTAAGTCTAGAAAGAAAAATCCACAGCCTGAGCGTTTTGTGAACTCTTTATTTATTGAATATTTAAAACTTCTAGGTGACCTCGGAACAAGATGTGAAGAATGCACTCCAGACAACTTTGGACAAGTTTGGCCGGCTCGATGTTGCAGTCAACTGCGCAGGGATTGCAACTGCGTCCAGGATATACAACTTCAAGAAGGACCAACCCTTCGACCTTAACGCTTTTAAGAAGACTATTGAGGTGAATACCGAGCTTAATACTCTGCAGTTCCACGTACATTTATTGCTATGGTCACTGCTTCCTTGGGTAGTTGCATGAAGGAAAGGATATGGCCTTCCTCAATAAAGAGGCCACCTAATGCAAAAAGCTTAAATATTTTCACGTCTGATTAGGTTTCCATTTCAATTGGTGCATGACAGTTCCTTTGAACTAAATACTAATTATACTGCGACTGGTCTATCCTGACATGAGTGCCTGACATTTTCGAAATGGGATGTATGACTATGAAGTGATTGTAATTTTGTTTTGTTTTATATACCTACACCTTCCTATATATTATGTATTTTGTTTTGTTTTATATACCTACACCTTCCTATATATTATGTATTTTGTTTTGTTTTATATACCTACACCTTCCTATATATTATGTATTTTGTTTTGTTTTATATACCCACACCTCATATATTATGTATTTTGTTTTATTTTACAATTCCACACCTTCCTATATATTATGCATTTTGTTTTGTTTTTTATATACCTACAACTTCCCATATATTAGTGTATTTGTTTTGTTTATACCTACACCTTCCTATATATTATGTATTTTGTTTTGTTTTATATACCTACACCTTCCTATATATTATATATTTTGTTTTGTTTTATATACCTACACCTTCCTATATATTATGTATTTTGTTTTGTTTTATATACCTACACCTTCCTATATATTATGTATTTTGTTTTGTTTTATACCTACACCTTCCTATATATTATGTATTTTGTTTTGTTTTATATACCTACACCTTCCTATATATTATGTATTTTGTTTTGTTTTATACCTACACCTTCCTATATATTATGTATTTTGTTTTGTTTTATATACCTACACCTTCCTATATATTATATATTTTGTTTTGTTTTATATACCTACACCTTCCTATATATTATGTATTTTGTTTTGTTTTATACCTACACCTTCCTATATATTATGTATTTTGTTTTGTTTTATATACCTACACCTTCCTATATATTATGTATTTTGTTTAGCTGTGAGTATTGCATGTTAATGTGTAAATATATTTTCTTTCTTTAACAAATGTAAATTGGTATTACTGTTACTTAAATAAATAAGTACTAAATATTAAAGTATAGGAAGTCCTTGGTTTAGGTTAACAATTATCAGATAGGTGATGCTATGAAGTTTAATGTATGCAATATGTGAGCTGTTGTCTAGTTTCCAAAGTACATGCTTATATCGGTTTATAACTAAGTAATACTGAGTGATTGTCCCAATGTGTCCCCATTATGGCAGCACAGCTGTAGGCAGAGTACAGCGCCAGACTAACAGACCTATTAAGCTTCATCTATATTCATCACTCTTCATAAATAGCCGGTTTCGAGAACTTGTATTTTCTATCCTTGGGTGTCCGATCGATTGGATGTGTCAGGTGTTGAATTTTGGTGGTGATTTTAACACATATGTTTCCAGGTGAATCTGATAGGAACATTTAACGTGATCAGGTTGGCTTCTGGCACGATTGGCAAGAACGCGCCTGACGCAGACGGCCAAAGGGGCGTTATTATCAACACGGCCAGTGTTGCTGCTTTCGATGGACAGGTAAGCTAGTAAGAGAGGGCATAACGGGTTTCCCGTTCGAATTTGGAGCTGCCTGACTGGGGCAGGACCTCCACCTTATAGAAGTCCGTAGCCAAATAACACAATTTCTTGTGTTGTATTCCTACGCGGTGAATAAGGTTTCCGGTAATGAGCTCCTTGGGGAGGGGGGAGGATTGTTATATTGTGTTGGAAGCAGAGGTATTAAACCCATTATGCTGCCAACACACTAACTCTCCGAACACAGAGTGGCAACGCGCAAGTGATACTTCGGTACCGTGAGCGTAAATATGCTACGGTAACCGTTTCCCATCAGGTGGGCCGTATGCTTGTTTGCCACTCTTGTTGTATAAAAAAAAGAACTACATTTATTTACATCATATCTTCACGCCGAGTCCCTAACGGAGTAGGCAGAGAGTATAGAGCGCCAGTTCTCTCTAGACTTACATACCTCTTTCGCTTCGTCCACATTAATCAGTCTCTTCATACATGCTCGTCGGTTTCTAGTACTCTTGACGTTCCCGTCTTTGAGCGTCTGATCGATTTAATTAAATTTATTTCTGGGAAATAGTTATAGAAACCCGTGGTGGACGAGTGGTCCGAGTATTTGCCTGAAACACAAAGATTGCAAGTACGAATCTCGCCCGTACCAATGAGTTTTTCTGAACTTAAGTACAGTGTTTAGTCACCACTAGCTTGTCGGTTAAGGGAAACAGCGAGAAGAAACCTGCATACGTTTGATAAGAAATTCAAAAGCGTATGTATAGTATATATATATAGATGTATTCACGGTACATACACCTAAATAGAGTTTTTTTAATTTTTTGTCTGTCTTTCTGTCTGTTCTGGCTAATCTCTGAAACGGCTGGACCGATTTTGACGGGACTTTACTGGCAGATAGCTAATGTAAAAAGGAGTAACTTAGGCTACTTTTAATTTAGAAACTGTTTTTTTTTTAATGGCAAATTCCACGCGGGCGAAGTCGCGGGAACAGCTAGTAAATAATTTAAATGTATGTTCCAGATCGGCCAGGCCGCTTACTCAGCGTCTAAAGCAGGGGTGGTGGGCATGACGCTGCCGGTGGCCCGGGACCTCGCCAAGCAAGGCATCAGGGTCGTCACCATAGCGCCAGGTAACAACACTGTTCTGTTCATTATATACATATATATATATATATATGTATATAATTCTACGTGTATATTCATTCTAATGTAATTCTAAAGTAATTCTATATGTTTGTTCTACTTGGTGGTATAAATATAATAATAATATATCCTCACGCCTTCCCACAAGGGTCCCCGAAGGGGTAGGCAGAGGTGTATACGTGATACCCACACACACACTTTCCGCCAGAGGTATATTAGGTGCCAACGTGACAGATGGCGAGTCCATCGCCGTCAAGCGCAACTATACATACGCCTTTGAATTTCTTCTCAGACGTATGTAGGTTTCCTCTCGATATTTTCCTTCACCGTAAAGCTCGTCGTGTGTCTAATCACTGTACTTAAGTTCAGAAAAACTCATTGGTACAGTCGGGATTCAACTTGCGATCTTTGTGTCGCAGGCAACTGCTCGAACCACTCGGCCACATACCACACTGTATATGACATGTATGTATGAAAAATGTATGTGTCTAAAACACTTCTCTCACTCAACGCAGCTCCGCTTGTTAAGTTCAATTGTGGACATAACCAACCAAGATCACCCAAAAACCCATTTAAGGCAACAACCAGACCAGGTACTAACCGCCGAATATATCCAGGTTTATTCCGCACTCCTATGATGGAGCAGCTCCCAGAGCCAGCCATCAAGAGTCTAGAGGCTTCGGTTCCGTTCCCCTCCCGGCTGGGGCACCCCCAAGAGTTCGCCCTCCTCGTACAGAGCATCATACAGAACCCCATGCTTAATGGAGAGACCATCAGACTCGACGGATCGCTCAGAATGCAACCCTGAAGTCAACACCAGTAAGTTGTTATTCGTAGATAAACAAGGCTGTAGATAGATGTATATGTTTATATTATGTTTATACAAAATAAAGGTTGTTCGTATATATATTGTAGTAGTTATTTATATATTACATAATATATATATCATGCCGGGTCCCGTCAACGTAAATAGTAGAGCGCCAGTTCTCTGTAAACTTATATACACACTTCTCATCTGTATCTTATATAAGTCTTCTCGTAGTAATCTCATAATCATTGTACTGGATTTCTCAGAACGTATTGTCTAGAAGTTGGTGTTGTGAATATGTTCTCATGACACCGACCTCCTCCGCAAACGCCGGCCCGCGCCGAGCCAGACGCGCAAATCCCGCCCCCAAATAATATTTAAATAAAATTACCAGTCCAGTCCAGCTCCCTTGCTCGCGATCCAGCAACGCCCTAAGCCGAGGTTCGTACCCCACAGGGGGTGCCCTTAGCTGTGTTGCTTAGTACTAAAGTGCCTGGCTGGAGGCCTAGGTCTCGCCATTGACCGGTTAAGTAGCAAAAGTTCCCGGAACTCACGCTACGAGACAATACAAAAAAAAAAAAATGTTCTCATGACGATGCAATAATACACACACCCTTTTTTCGGTTTAGAAAGAACAAAAATATAAAGAAAGTTATGATATTATTAGTGTTATCATATTATCCAAGCTCTCCTTACTTAAGTTAGAGCTGTTGTTGGATATCAACAGACAAATTAAGAGCCTTTGCTAGCGTTGTCATTTCAATTAAATTTGAAAATAAAATAACACATATAATATATCCTCACGCCTTCCCACAAGGGTCCCCGAAGGGGTAGGCAGAAGTGTAAAGGTAATACCCACACACCCACTTTCCGCCAGAGGTATATTAGGTGCCAACGTGACAGATGGCGAGTCCATCGCCGTTACTCAAGCACTGTACTGTAGTGTGTTACTGTATTCCAGGCGAAAAGTGGGTGTGTGGGTACTACCTACCCCTTCGAGGAGGCTTGTGGGATCGCGTGAAGATATGTACGTATTTATTGTTATTGTAGTTTTATGTAGTTGACTTGACGCCAGTAAATGACAGGTCCACGTGCGCCCTTGGCTTAATATAAGGTATGCAGTGGGCAGCTGCTGGAAGGGTCAAATAATATACTAAAAGGGAAACCGTATACTGTATTCGTGAATAAAAGCGACACATTACAAATAAAGACACAATGATTAAACGAAAATATCATTTATTTCTACAAAAGCGGCGGCGGCGCCATCGCTAACGTGCTTCTCACAAATCACTGAATATATGGACCGTAACCATGGTCTGGGCCGGATTGCAATATTATTTGCGAACTCTCAAATCTATACATGAATATCTCGAAGCGATGAATGTGTATCCCAATAATGATCGCCATAGTATGTACACAGTTCGCAAGTCCTATTGGAATACGGTTACTGTTGCCATCTATTCATTACATCATTAACTTAATGACACATCTAAATTATTAAGTTTTAAAACGATTTATCCAAATAACGCTATAAAGTATAAGAGATATAGTGTGAGGTAATGACACGGTACAAATGTGGCTGTGTTTCGTGATAATGGCGGTTGCTCCACGCAACTGAACTAACACTTTATACATTTAATATTACATTGAACATTGAATAGCACACACATCCTACCACAGTAACATGTGATGTGTTGACGCCGCAATGTACGCACAGACCGCTACAGCCGGCAGTATGCGGTATAACCCACGCCGTCAACGTTGAAAACTTAACTAGCGTCCGTCTTGTTGCACCCGCTCGCATGGTTGCGTGACGTCACTGCGTCACCGGCGTGGATCTTAGGTTCAGTCAACATTGGAGCAGCCTCACATGCCGTGACTCATTTACCGGGTGTACTTATGTAATAGTTTACAAGTAATGTGGATGCGAGGGTTGTGTTCCACACGTAGCGTGGGACGCGGCCGGGCGCGGGACTACGTCTATTATGTCACACCAGTGTGACCACGCCGGCCGGCGTCGCAGTGCGACAGCGGTGGCTGCCGTCACACTGGCGGCTCGGCACGTCGCCCCGCCGCCGTCTATACAGCGACACATACATAAATAATAGCCATACATCTATGGTATCAGATAAAATATTTGTTTAATTTATTAAAAGCAAAATGCAATAGTTGCATTGTAATTTGCCAGCCCCACATTGTAAGATTCAACATAACACTTAATATTGATGAAACCTCTGATTACCTCGCCCTACCTATATGGTATATGTACAGCTGATAGCGTATAACTAACACGGCTCGCGAAATAAACTTAGGTGCAACAGAAATAACTGCTTAGGTACTTAACATTTATAGCTAACATGAACCCACCAGGCGGAGGCCTGTCGATTCGCTCAAATTCACGTCCTCACAAACTTAACCGAGAGAATACTATACACAGACTAAAGATATACAACACCCACTGAGATTTAATCTAACTTAGCCTTAATGAACAACAAAGTGGTCAACATGCAAACAGTAAAGCATTCGCCGAGGCGCGTCACAATTCTATATTTTGGAATGTGTGCGACGCGTACGTCTCCCCTCCCCCGCCCCCCCCCCCTGCCCCACTCCCCTCCCACCTCCGAACACATACTTAGTTGATTGCCGTGAATGAAGCCTGTGATGACATACTATGTTAAAAGCCTGGTATGGCTGTTGTAACACTGCGCGAGCGAATCTGAGCGAAATAACAGTGCCCGAATTGGGCGCTGGGTAACGGCGCGTGCGCACTGCGGCCGCGCCGCTGCTCGCCGCGCGCAGGTAACTAACTGCCTATCCTAACACTTACATATAATTGAACTCAAAATGTACATTTACATTCAACATTCATCGTTACATGTTAAAAATACTTAAAGTTTAATTCATAAATATAGTTACACATTAATTACAAATAACGCTAAGATACAACATTCCGCTGCATGTAGCCTAAGCTTAACGTAAATAGTAGGTTTACATTTAATATGTTCATATATTCAATTCATTTAAACGTTACAAATATGATGTGGTCGTTGATTAGAGTGGCGATGATAACATTATGTATAAATGTGTTAAATGACTAAAAAGACACGAGATTAAAACAACATTATTATTTGAACACTGGCACCTTGATCTGGAACCGCTTATTCACTATGTTAAAGTTAAAGTGCGCAACCGCTGTATTCGTCCGCTCGTCGAACATACAACATACAATCCCATACAATATATATCCATAACCCATCAAAAGTTAAGTTATATTAAGTCGACCTATGTTGGTAACATATACTTGGCTACTGTGGTTTTTGACGCGGTTAAATCCAATGCATTTATGAAATATAATATATATATATATATATTTATTTATTTATTTAAAAAACTTCCTGCAAAATAATTTACATAGGCAGACTTAATGCCGTAGGCATTCTCTACCAGTCAACCTTTGGGTGATGCAGAGAAAGGTATGGCAGGCTATAGAGGGGATAAGAAACGGGTAATATTAATATGACTGAATATATATCATTCAATATAATATCATACACATATATATATATATATATATATATAAACATGTACATATATATATATGGATAATATACTAACACTTTATTTAAAATAAATAATACAATATACAAAAATAACACTTATTGTCTCTACTGTAAGGTACCCGTCTACCTTTGCAACCATAACCATAAACTAAGCCAGGTTGGTGACGGCTCAGAAAAAAATATATAACGTCAAAAACTATGTATGATTGTTATGTAATTTAAAAAAAAATATAGTAACGGCGTCCTTATTTGATATGTAGTCCCTTTACAAATGGTGGTCGTGGAGCCCCCCTATGAGGTGTGCGATGTAGTATAAAGATGATACTGTATATTTATGCAAACATAACTTGTTCGTGTTACTCTCTAAGCAATAGAAAATGGTAACGTTTGGTAAAATAAAGGTATCGCAGACCTAAAGGAGGGAGCCGGACGCCGAGGTCAACACGTGTTCCACATAGGTGCTAATGTTTGCTTAAAGTTTACGGTGCGGACGACAAACCATTGATCCATTAACTTCCAAACATAACGTTATAGCAATAAAGTACATTTCAAAGCTGCAATGGACAAATGCTTTTAGATTTGGTCGTAATCTTAAGAAATGTACGGACAAAATATATGACCCACACAGCCTAATGTACCTAACTATGTCATACCATCACAGATCAGCTTTGCCTTCAATAAAGCGTCTAAAATGTGAAGCTACGAGTACTCCTGGATCGCAGCCTCCTTTGACCGCCCTCGCTCTACACAGACGCTCCTATTCGCTGGACAAACCGTTGATGTCCCACATTGTCGTAAGCTAACAATCCCGATCGCAGCTTCACGTTTCTCGAACTATTTTTAATAATATTTTTACAGACATATATGTAAACGTGTGAGGATTCTAAAGGGTTTTCTCGCCTATTTACATATAAACGCGTGGCCACTTATCAAAACTTTACATAGAAAACTGTGTGGCAAGTGAAAACTTTTATAAAACGCAGAATATGTCAAACTAGCCGGATTATTGTAGCACAACATCGTTTTAAGGAACTATGATCATGTATGCACGTCATTGCCGATGTGTCCGTCTGTCCGTATGTCCGTTTGTCCGCTAAACAGTTACTTAGCAAACTAAACTTGTTGCAATGCTTAAATATCTGTCTCTGTACGCGGCGATAGCTTGGTGTTACCATAATAAAAATGACCGTGTGCTGTGGACGGTATTGTAGACCAAAAAGTAGGTGTCATAAATTCTGAACACATACAATTTTCAGTTAATAGCAACTAAAACGCGGGGAGTTACCTCTCGTATCGTAACAATATATATATAATCTACTCGTTGATGCAGCCTACACCTATACATGCGCACTTGGTGCAATGGTATTATGATAAAAAAAAAACTCAATATTTCAATAGTTTACAAACATTCACATAAAACACAAACCGTCAATCACATTTTGAATTAATTAAATTAAATTAAATTTGTCATACCCTAATGTACTTGAACGCCAGCTAAGCGCTGCTACGCCCGACGCGGGTGTCAGGCGGCTGGCCTGTGGGCGAGCTGTCTACCACCAAGTTGACGCGATCAGTAACCAATATAAACGCAATCAAATCAAATTTGTCGCGCCGTTGTGTACGTCAGTACTGCGATACATTTATATATGTTTAACCTATTCCACTTTTCAAGTAGATCATTATACTTGTCCACGAATGCTACTATATTTAATTGTTAGAAAAATATGAAATAATGTACTTTCAGTTAACATATTATATATGTTAATAAAGGACAATATGTTTTATAAAAATACATCATCTGTCTCGGCCGTCAGCCGGTAGACGCTAGTACCCATATCATATTAAAAATCTATGATTTTTAAGGCTTTTTGCACGTATGTTGAGAAATATATTACATAATAAGTAGAGTAAGTCACTGTATACGTGCTACTTATAATGTTATTTACAAGGATAATATTTGATTTTGTACTGGTATGGCCAATAAAATAATATTGAATCTTTTAACTACAACATGCTGATAAATATATTTAAACAATAATCATTGTAAACTTTCAAACGTGATTTTCGCGAATTATTCATTTCCCTTAATCATAAACATTTATGTATGTAACATCTATAAGATAGTAAAATTGAATGTTAAAACTCTTGATAAAACGCGTGACAGTCGATCAAGTCCCACGGCGTACCGGATGCTGGCGGGCACCACTCGGCCACTATATAACAAACACACCTCCGCCAAGGAGCCGCGAACGGTGCACTTCGGTGCACGCGGGTGTACGTCGGTGCGTACGCAACGACAAGTGACGCGATCATATATATATTCAATAAGTAAAACGACCGACCGCTGGATAATCTAACAATAATAATATTATACAATAATGAACATTTCAACTAACATTAAAAACGGTTTTCAATTTTTTCGTTTATAATCACAGACGCTTTCCTAAAATATGTATTGTAATATTTCCACGCACTCGCACCGGAGCTAGGGGACCTAGTTAACATAATGTACTTACACAATTTTGAAGTAACATGACGTAGAGTGCTAAATAAATAACCGTAGCTACACAAGAGTGGCGTTATATATCGTGTATATTATGTTATATAGGTATGTATTCGGACTAGGCATGCGGCCCCGCGGCCGTCGCTCGGCGCATAACTCATAACACTTAATCACACCAAATTACAAACTAAAGCTAAGTTATAAGTAATATTTTTATATATCATTATATCTGATGTGCTGTCGGGGCGCTTGGCGCACTATGCGGCTCTTCTCTACTCTTCACTGGGGAATTCAACACCTGCAAATGGAGAACGTACGTGTCATTACTACCGCATTAACAATTATCAGTCAAAACCACAAGTAATTAGACATTATAGCGTTTTAAATGTTTTGTTCTATTGTCTGGACAATCCTGTATAGGGGAACGTTGTACTTTGGGCAACTGGTTACGCCGTTAACGCCATCTGTCAAAGGCAGCACATTCGAAAATATAATTATACGCAAGTTTAAAGCCAAATATTATCCAATGTTCTTTGAAATACATATTGGATGATGATTCTAAGCTTGCTTTATATAATGTACACTGTCCAGGAATCGAACCCCTTAGCATATGTCGCCAACAGGACACACCTTTATTATATTTATACCTTAATATATTTATACCTTATAAGTATACCTCATTTGTTGAATTTTCATTAATTATTTTATTAAGTGAATCTTAACCGTTTTCATTAGCGAACCAACCTAAAGGTTTGTCACCATGTCTCACACAATATAGGCAGATAGTTAAGGACATGTTCTCTACACTTACAGACATCTCTCGCTACGTCCACATTACATCAGCCTCTTCATACAAGCTGTCGGTTTTGAATAATCTATGTATGAATGATCGATGACTTAAAACTATAACCCTGTTTAATATAAAACGTTCAGTTTTCATGTTAGTAGGATACACCACACCCCATTAAACACAATATAGATATATTATTTCTTAATATTTCCAGTGTGTGGTTAGATAACTGTTACCGTGTGCGTATAAGACCACGTGAAGTGCTTATCTGAAGAAGAATTATCTTATAATAATTAAGGGATATCATCATTTGACACATTAGGGAGCGGTCCGATCTATCTATTCTAATATTATAAAGAAGAAAGGTTTGTATGTAAGTATGTTTGTAAGGAATTGACTCAAAAAGTACTGGACGGATTTTGAAAATTATTTCACCATTTGAATGCTACATTATCACTGATTAATATAGGCTATTTTAATTGCAAGAATTTTTTTATGCCAAGATGCCTAAGTAATAAATGTCTATCCGTGCGAAGCCGGGACGGGCCGCTAGTTTGATATACATATCTTAAGTCCAGATATGCTGAATATTGAACGGTTGCTCAAATGTGTGATAGATAGAGCACAACAATAGGAACCTTATTTTAGCGTAAAATCCGGCTGTAACGTAAAATTATTAATATGTATACGTAGTATAACTACGTGTTTATTTCTCGTTAATGGTCTCTGATGACATCCCATAACCATTTTGTTATCTATTGAGATTTTGTTATCTGTGGAGTTATTCGATTTATTGAATTGTCATGAGAAAAAAATCTCAATACCCGATAACTTTTAAAAGCCAACTGTTCCGTTCTATAAAGCACTGTGTATATAACGGCGTGGATATAAGCAAATGAGTAATGAAACTCAAGCAGATGAAAACAAAATCACAAAATATTATCTATGATACCCCATTCAAAAGTCGATGTCCTCCTCACTGTGTAAGCCGAGTACCATACTTACCAATAAATGCCGAATACATCGTCCCCATTACCATGTTATAACAAATATTCAACATAAACCAGATGTCCTGAACAATATTTATGCACAGGTCTCAAATCAGAAACCAATATATTAATTACGACCGATTAAGCCACATTCCCAATTTTGATAAGTTGCAATAACTGTTAACATTGCCGGCTCGCTTGATACAGAGTCAGTATGTAGTATACCAGAATATATAAAGATATTGGTGAGTGTGCGACATTCGGCGTGGTACGTAAGATAGTGCGAGAGGCCGTGCAGTGGTGTTCTCACTACTGAATGCTTACTCTATATGGGCGAATGCGGCTCAATCGTGTCGCTTGGCAGGAACCCGCACCTGATACAGAAGAGCACCTTTGTATAAAATATTGTTCATACAATGATCATCATCAAGGACATCTCTAATCTAAAAACTTTATACTATGTCATCGCTTTGGATCAAATAAGCTACAACATCAATTGAATAGGCGCTCTCTATTCAACTAATTACGCGATGTTTTGTGCACACGATGCAGGAACGAAGCGGCTTTATTAAACGGACGACTTCTATTTAGATCGCTTCTATAAGGTTTGGTCTTTTTAAATTTAGCAGTGGTATCGATCAATAGTCGTGATCTAGGTCAGTTGCGCTAAAAGTATTTTTGCAAGGATTAAGTGCCAAATTCCATTTCAAAACATTTAATGTATGTGTTGACCACTGACTTGACTTTGTAATGGCTTGGTAAATTTCCTGCTTTAGTAATGTAAGCCTCTACGTCGCCAAAACACAATGGAGTAAATTTTAAATGTTCCAATAATGGGAACGGAAAATCCGTTAATTAACTTCCAAACAGGTCAGTAAATCATTATTAAGGCCAAGTTGAAATGCAGCGGTTTAATGAATCATATTCAGATTTGAAACGATAACCAAGCAACTCAATATCATCCATTTTGAAGTAATATATTACTATTTTAACGGTTACAACAACAACGCCCAAAACTAGGTCACATTGTACTAATCACGAAATGTTATCGACTGTACGATTAGATACTACTATCAAATTTAATGTTATATTTATGTTAATAAGTTCCAAAACATTCTGAACTGCATTTTGTACTACGTAAATGTAGGTCATGACCCTGTAGGTCGAGTGGATTTTACTTTGTAACTAATGAAGTGAATAAGTCCTAAAACTGGTGAAGTTTACTCAAAACCTCTCTTTCATCCCGTGTAATTATATTCTATAATAAACTAAATATACATACATACATATCATCACGCCAAGTCCCTAATGGGGTAGGCAGAGAGTATAGAGCGCCAGTTCTCTCTAGACTTACATACCTCTTTCGCTTCGTCCACATTCATCAGTCTCTTCATACATGCTTCTCGGTTTCGAGTACTCTTAACATTCCCGTCGAGAGTCCGATCTATTTTATCCAGGTAGTAGGAACGTGGCCTTCCTCTGCCTCTTCTTGCACACACTTTTTCTTTCTTTCTTCACTCATCCTTTCTACGTGTCCAAACCAATACATATATCCTATAATAAACTAAATATGTATGTAGAGATCAATATTATAGTATTAATTTCGTGCAAGCGTCATGATCGCCATACCTATAATATGTGATTGTACAAAAATAATGAAGGTGCAAGAAGGACAAATAAACATTCAGAAAACCAAGCTTTGTGCAAGTCAAGAATAGCCAGAAGTCATGTCATGTCAACAAGAATACTCTCAGTATTTAATATTTTAATACAATTAATTAGCTAGTAATGACGCAATTCTGGCAATTCTGTATGGATAGTGATGAGATAGTAAATGATGATATGGTGGCAAATAAATAAATAAAAATATATAAGTTCATATGACATACAATCGGTCTAGGGTCGATGTGTGCTCAGCACTCCGGTTAACCATTTCGCCTCCGTTCGGCCTAGAACGAGACAAATCGTTGCATTCCTCATGTATTCAAAGAAAAACTAACTATTGACAAACGGTTTTTCTATTCATCAAATACGTTGCATCGTAATTTTAAGTGTAATAATGCAAACATGCTTCAAGGGACGAGGAAAGCTTATCCCCCTGTCCCAAAGGGGTGCTAGTGCATAATCTTGTACTCACTTGCGCTTGGCATGCAGCATTTCCATCAAAAGGGTCTGTGTGGGGGCTTGTCCTGCGCAATGTCGCTGGTACAAGTGCTCTTCCCCTCGCGCCGCCAGTGCGTGGATCTCGGGCACCACCATCACCAGCTTGCCGAATTTATCCTGAAATTGATAATTAGATAATAAATCTCCACTTTTAGTCGTAGAAGTCGTTGTAGTTAAGTGCTTTCAAATAATTATATTTGCTTTGTCGTACTATCTACAGTTCTTCTATGAAAAGTGGATTTCGTGTCAGCTGCGGCATGGTAGTACGTTCAGAATTTACGTGATGCTCCACATTGATAAACGTTGGAAGTAATTGATTCCTGTTCAAGGTATATTTCAGGTATGATCATCAAGTTACAAGCATCGTATTGTCTCTTGGAAGGAAATATAAATATAGTGCCGGAACTATTTCTAGGTTTTTCAATAAACCTGAACAATTTCTCCGTACTCACCGATATCGTGGGATAACACGCGAGGGTGTAGTCCAAGAGTGCAGCCTGCACCGTCTGGTAACCGTCTCGGACACACTTGACATTAACGATGCCCCTTACCTCTGAAACCCCAAGACAACTCTTCAAGTTACAAGCAAAAATCACTTCACATCAGTGCTGTTAGAAAAAAGACAACGCAATAAATGAACAACAAACACCAACACAAAACATTCGCATGGGCTTCATGGCAAAGAATATTGAAAATTACGTCTTTATAATTGATAAAACTAGCGATACTAACCAGGATTAAGGAGAAGTAAGAACTTGACGCAGATGTAGTCTGGAATATCGAATTTGAGCTCAGCCAGCTTGTTCTGTAGCTCGTTGAAGTGTTCAGCTAGACTGGGCACTCCCAGTAGGCCCAAGCAGAGTAAGTCAAACTTCTGTCCGTTATGGAGAGTGGTTTCGTCGGGCAGGCCGTTGTGCATCCGCTGGTGGAGGTGGTCCAGCACCAGCATGTCTGACCACGAGTGCTGCAGTAGCTTCATCTGGTCATCGACCTGCAACAAACCACAAACGCATTGCTAACCTGCAGGGTTTAGTATTCCAAGTATTTCGTTTCAGTCGAGACTTTAATACTTTTCTTGCCGCCAGTCGTCTAGTAAAGAAGCAGTTACGAATCCATTCCAGCACATGTAATTGCAAATATGTTATAAATCAAGTGATGATAGATTCCATTTTCGCTTATTCCGAACTGCCGCTTCACTAGTAGTTACTAGTTACAAGATGTCATAAGTGCAAACGTAAATCACATTTAACAACTTTGTACAAAAACTCACGACGGCAAGAAATTGGGTCACTATCCAAGATATAACTAATGACGTGTGAATTGTGATAGATATCAGAGCTACGTGTGCTGTGACGGACGCTGTAATCCGCCATTCAACCAACTGGGTCAAACGTTTATTATTTGGTTTCCATTTTTTATGTAATTTATTTATTCATTCACGTGCGATTCGTTTGGGAATGGCCAATTCTGATACGATTTATCGCAATCGCTATATGGCAAGTCGTTTGTAGTCGTTTGCCGACCTACATTTTATTGAATTGCATTAGAAAACATGGGGCGGTGCGCGAGCGCCTCAAATTTGCCGCTTGCGAAATAATACCGCTGAATTTGAGCTTGAAGCTGTATTGCCTCATGGCTCTTGCTTAATGTAATGGATCGCGAATAGACAGACGAAATCAGACACTCAATTATTTAAAAAGCTCAAAGTACAAAACGATTAAATTGAACCTATCCAGTAATATTTATATTTTTTAACTCATTATTGGACTAAATGTTTTTCATATGGGTTTTAATATTTCTTTTTCACTATAGCTGAGAACTTTACGCGGCCTGTAGTACTAATGAGTCTTTTTGTGTGAAGCATGCACAACGGTGGTCGGCCATCTTGAACAGAGTTGCTCGGTAGCGCGCGAACTAGGTCAAAGTCGTCTCGAATGCCGTGTGCCCGAAACTTTGCTTCAGATAACTACAACGACATTATGTTGAATTATATAGCATTCAAAGTAGTTCATTATTACGAAATAAGATGAAAACGTTACACTGAGATTGAGAAATGGAAACGCTACAAAAGATTCGCGTTTCAAAACGTCCTAGTGTAGAGATATTTTTTCTTAAAACAATTTTATTTGCGTTATTCTATAACGCTGAAAATAAGTATGGCCGTGTAATAATTACCTAGGACCTATTGACGTAATACCTGGATCGAATTACCTTTTAACGCTGATACCTACGTGAATACAAATTATAAGTAAGCGTTTCTTGATGTTGGATAACAACGAGAATGCAGGGATAATTTATTGTCATAATGAAATGAATAAAATCAAACGATGTAGAGCGTAAACTTTGGGTCCTGAATGACAAGTGGTCGTTGTGCTAACGAAATTGAAACTTGGCTAATATCTAGACCACAGAGGAACGAAGTTATGATGAAAGTGAAAGGCGAAATGTGTTTTTTTGTCTGATCTCCTAATCGCATACTGATATAACCAATTCTTAGATTTGGTAACAGAGTTGAGACCTAGATCACGGATCGCCTATTAGCGAGTTAAAGATAATAGCATTTTTGATTACTACAATGTCGACAGCAAAGTGGGTGAGCAATCAGAAGAATTGAACTGAGCGTTGCCGCCTAATGACGGTAAAATAGCCTAAACTTTATTCGTTCTCCTCTAATATTCCAAAGCGAAATACTATTTATTTTGTGTAAATGATATGCAGTAGGGAACAGTTCGTTTACTAAGCTGCTAGCACACGAGTGTAGATTTAAAAAGAAATTACTACTTATTGATCGAAAATACAACATTTCGGACTGTCAAAGTATCAATAAACTAATAACGCATACAATTATAATGAATGCAATCGTTTGCGGTAAAATCGTCCAAATAATATTATTTGTTATCAATATAGACTTGGCTATAACAAATACGCGAAGTTCATTGATAGAAATGCCATGTGCAATAATATCAAAACAACATTCAATAAAATGAGATAATACCCGAGTGGAACTAGATGCATATATCTGCATAAAAAGTGGTATCGGCATGTGTTAGAGCGTGCGAGTTATACGCAACGTCGACGACCGCGCAAGTTCATCGCGCTGTTGTGACTAATCGTGATTGGTAAGTTACGTAAGAGAAAGCGAAGAAAGG
Organism: Drepana arcuata; assembly: GCA_016069955.1. Lineage (NCBI taxonomy): Eukaryota > Metazoa > Arthropoda > Insecta > Lepidoptera > Drepanidae > Drepana > Drepana arcuata. The sequence goes on along the minus strand of JACCPG010001860.1, from coordinate 35,959 downwards.
CCGCAAGTTACGTCTCCGTTGCCGGCGGCGGTTACGCGGCGCGGTAAAAAGTGCTTTCTCGCATCGCGGCCAGGGGCAGTGTGTCAAGTGCGCCGACGAAAGTGCAGCCCCCCCCCCTCCCGCGCTCACGTGGTTACATCACACTCGTCTGGAGAAAGCTCGGGTCATCAACATCGCCCGGACCCTACTGCCTCTAACTCAATATTCCCGCTTCTGTTGTCATTTATTTTGAAATCTTTTGGACGATCAACAGCTTAAAAAAATCGCCATTATTTCTTAATGATCGTATGTATGTGTTCAAAAGCAAAAGTATCATTGTTTAGTTAAGCATGCGTGTTGTTGTATTCAAAAGATATACAAAAAAAAGTTATGTGTTCGTGTAATTATTTATTAAATATTCCCTTAATATTTCGTACAATGTACGTGGCGTATAAGTCGCGTAATTTTAGTAGAAATATAAATTGTTAGTTAACTAAGTTTAATGATTAGTTGAAACGAAAGAGACGCGACGTGTGCGCGGAGCGGCAACGTCGCACGCCCACGTGACTGCGTGCGACTGCTTGCTTGCGTAAGTGTAAGAATACGAGACGGTGCATGGAGTGTTCAGCTCCGGAGGCGGTGCTCCCTTAGCTCGCCGATTCACTCCTCGCTGCCAATAGAGTAAGCCAAGGCGCGCCACGCACTGGTTCCCACCGACCTACAGCCTATAACATTTTCATACGCCTCGTCTCTAACTTTTATATAGTACTCTTTAGATAAGGCAAAATCCACAATCTCATAGGATATTTGTAACTGCACGAAAACTTTTCTCACCTGCAGTTTTATCGTATTTGTTAATTTTATAACATAGAGTGTCTGATAATAATGTTTGTATGCAGTTAGCTAAACTTTATGCGGAATGTCGAAATATGATATAACAATAGTAGGTATTGGTAACGATGACTAGTTGTTTATGAATATAACGTGTTCTAGTAGTGCGCCAGCAATGGCTGTCAGCACGGCACGCTTGTCGTGGGAACTTGACCCAGTTGGTGCGGCGCGGTGCGGGCGGCGCGGTGTATCGATTGCTAGAGGCACCGCGGCGTCCGCTGCGACACACGTGCCCCTTACACAATCACATTATACTTAAATGGCATTTTTTAAAGAAATTAATGAACTGAAACTATTCGCAAAGCTTTTGATATCAATTCGCACAACATTGCAATGCTACAATTCGCAAGCATTTTGGTGAACACCAGGAAAGGGTTTCGGGATTCGGGACAGGATTTCATACTCATCTGGAAATTCACCTTTAGATACTTAAAGAACACGGTGTTCCGCGCCCAGTCCACTTGAGAAAATAAATTTTGGTCCAGCACTTTACACATTAACTCGAAGAGATCGACCTCGCACTGATTGTACGTTTGGCTCTGCAAGAGTCCGAACAGCGAATTCTGCCACTCGCGATCATCAATTGTTTGAACGAATTCTCGGATCATTGGCGAGACTCGGAGGCTTTCGGTGCTTGTGGGGTCACCGGTGCTGGAGGGTGTGGCTGCAGTATTGGTCGGGGCATCGAATGCGAACGCATCCGGAGAAGCCGAATGCGGCGAGTGCGCCTCCCACTTGTCGTGGGTCGGCGGCAGAGGCGGCTGTTGTGCCTGGGGCTGGGCGGCCAATAGGGCTGGGCCTGGCGATGACTCTGGAGATGACGTAAGGGACGACACTTGGGGGATTTGAATCTCCTGCTTCACTGGCACGGCTGTGTACGGCGAGCCAAACCCAAGGACGAGCCCTCCATCGCCAAGAGAGCCGCGCAATGTCTGCACTGCAATCTGTCGCTGCCGCATCATCTGCAACTTGCGAGCGCGGTCGCGTTTGTACATGGGACCGAATTTGTTACGTCCACCTCGCATGCGATCCGCCCGAACAGCTGAAACAACAAATACTATCATTAAAATCAAAATCATTATATAATTAGAGTACACGGGTGCTCCAATTCAACGAACATCAGAGGTCGACTAGGTGCGGGCTTATGAATGTGTCCCAATTAATCGGAGGAATAGTATAAAGCTATAACATAATAACTACAATCCTGATTAAATTGTTATATTTCGGAGTTATCTTAGACGTAGAAATTGTAATATAAGTGGGTTAATTGCTGCTTGTGGTACAGTACCATTCAATAAATATTTAATAACGTAGGCTTGGATTTAGGTCTGCGGCCTCATAACGAACCCAGACTCGTCCGCTCTTTATGATTTTGGCTGGATTCCAAACTTCGAACAGCGTTGCTCACGAATGGCATCAATTTATGCGTGTTCTGATTCTTGAGGATATGGAATTTCGCTGACAAGCCTTTGTCAATAATAATTTACGCTCAAAGAACATCTACAGTCATGACATCGCTCGCTGCAAATGAATTGTCTTAGATTTTTTAGAACCTTGTAAATATAGACTCCTTATCATAATATACAAAATACTATTGATGTAATTACTATACATTTATGTAAGTTATTTTTGAACTTATGGACAGCACAGAATTTATTTATTTCCCTTCGACCTAGACTTTGCTCATAGTCAAGATTGTTGTGAACTACCCTATAATTATACAAAATTTCAATGCCAATCTAGCTGGATATACATGACTTACACTGAACCTGGAACGGAAGGGGCTTTCAGTCAGTTGCCGGCTCGCCCAACCCACGAGATAAAAATAACAACCAGTTTTTATTGTAGCCAACACGCCTCTGTGCGATAAGGATAGAATTACAGGGCTTGTAAAGGGTTCAAGCGAGATAGCGACCGTAACGGATTTAAGCACTGCTGTGTGCAATTCTAGCAGTTTCGAATTGCAGACCAGACTGTTTGCGAAAGGATTTAACGTGTAGATATAATTAGGGTTTGTTATTCAGTCCGATATTCGTTCTAATTTATATGGTTACAATTGAATTTTATACTTTATGAAAGTTGTATAAATTGATGGCCCATACAAGATTAAACTCCCCAGATCGTCAATGCACTTTAGCTAGGTAGTTTCTTCCTAGCATGAAGCTTTATAAATTGTATTCTTAGAGCTCGAATATAACCCAACTATCCCATCCTATCAGGGTTGCGTCCTACATCTGTGTTCGATAGGAGTGATAAGAATATTTGTCTTATCAGAAGTACATCAATAGAAAAGTACAATTCACGTATTAAGTATTTGAATGCCGAATGATTTTATGATATATGATATCAGGTTCAGAAATTGTTGAATCTTTTTAATTGGGCAGTTTTTAGGAAGTAGTAATTGTAACTTTATGATATGAAGATATAAATTCTTAGCAACTGAGTTGAACATTGTAAGCAAATTGTAATGCATAAAAAAACTGCGGTTATTGGGTAATGCTTGGTAAGACGAGCTTAAAATAGATTGAAGCCACTAAAGTGCCGCCGTAAAACTTCCGCCTCTCTGTTAGTATATATTACGGCCTATACATACTGATAGAGCTACTGTCGTATATGCAAGTCTAAATTACTCCGCAAGGGTAGGCGGTGGTGTAATAACACCCTTTATCACTGGAGATGTATTTAGCACAAGTACATACGTTTTTAAAGGTTTCCTGTCGATGCTTCCTTCAGCGCTATAGTCGTATGAAAAAAAAATATTGTAGAGTATTCGGGAACTTGAACTTGCAGTCATTGCCTTGCAGGCGTCTACTGTAACAACTCGGCTGCAATAATTCTTCCATCAAGCCGAATACCTCACAGCATAGCAATAGGGGTAGAGCGCTAGTTCTCTCTGGGCTTGCAGGTCTTGTTCGTGACATCAAAATAATAATGCAATGTGTTTTATTTTTGCATGTGGACCACTAAAGTGCCAACAACAAACATCCTAATAATCTCGTCTAAAATGTCGGAATCCGCTCTGGAATTTTTGAGATAAACAAATGTGTAAGTGGGAATTTGCCGAATAAGGAAAATGCTTGGATTTGATAATGATCGTAGAGCTGGCTTGGTTTGAAAAATAATAGGCTTGTTCTGGACATTATGTTAAAACAGCTTAACCCGTGTGGGGGTCGTTGTAAGCAAGCGGCCGTGCGCATATGCTTTAATAGATAACATATTTTTATAGGGGCCGTGTTGGCCGAGTGGTTCGAGCAGCTGCCTGCGACGCAAAGGTCGCAAGTTCGAATCCCGACTGTACCAATGAGTTTTTCTGAACTGAAGTACGGTGATTAGTCACCTAATATACCTCTGGCGGAAAGTGGGTGTGTGGGTATTGCCTATACACCTCTGCCTACCCCTTTGGGGACCCTTGTGTGAAGGCGTGAGGATATTATTTTATTTTTATATTTTTATAAGTTCGTATCGAAATTACTTTGTCTGTTTCGAATCACCACGCAGAATTACGAGGCTCGGGGCGGTCTCGAATTTTTTAAAACAGTTCATAAGGACAAATTGTAAACAACTTGTGTAAACACTCAATATAATTGGCATATAGGATCCAATTCTCATAGTAGGTCAGTGTATGTAGGTCAAGTGAACTGGTAGAACTTCCTCGAGGCCTTATCTCACACGTCAAATACTTCTCTATGAGTAAATTAGAATTAACGATTTCACGTTACAGCTATTTCATGATCTGTGTGAGAGATGTTGGTGACTTGAATTTCACGTATAAACAGTTCTCGGAACAACTAAACAACGGAAAATTTATATCAGCTTTTGTTATATTGCATCTATTACTAAATAATAATGAGCTTGCTATACTAGTCGATAATACGGTAAACGAGGTCAGCTGTTTATTACACGACTAAACTAGATCAAGGTCAAGGTCATTTTTACAAATCAAAAACATACGACTCTGTGACAAACGACCGGAGTGCAGAAATAGATACATACGTGTGAGTTCACCTCGCATTCTGTAGCTATTTGTAGCCTGTGGCCTAGTTGCTAGAGATGGGTCAAGGTCGGCCTTGGCAATGAGGTCAGGGAAATGCACGCGACATCCCGATTCTATCTCCCGGGTTCATATATGAATAATCGTCCTGAATTAATATCGGATTCTAAAGCCCTTCAATTTCTAAGCGGTAAGTAAGTGCGGCCTTGGCATACGCATCAGAGCTATCAAATTAAGTAAACGTGTCAACGAGATAAAAAATCGAAGGTGCCGAAAGGACGGGAAGAGGTGGGGATCACTCCTTGTACCGGCGACGAGTCGGTCGGTGAAACTTGGTCAAGGCTGACAGCGCCCCCCGCCGCAGCCGCCCTCCACCCGACAGAGCGCTACCGACGCTGGCCGAACCCGCCCGAACGATCGCACGCCCAGATAGCGGCAACGGCCATCGTTACACAACCGAGATAAATCATCACCCGCGATGATCCTCTGATTGGTGTCAAGATCCCATCTATTCTGCGTAGAGAATTGTTGGCTTTTAAGTAATCGCCGCACTACGATACAATATAGAGCTTTGGGCCAAACTACCACGTCTGTTTTACTGTCGTGGATCGTAGCTGATTCCAATAGTAACGTAATTGGATATTAAGTGCGCGCTTTTATTTCTATTTGATATTTTACGCACTTAAACCGGTTTTCGCACCACAAAGGGAAGCGCCTGCACACTTAAATCCCCCCAAGATGGCGGCACTCGTAGGACTGTCGTAATAATACGACAGGTAATGCCTAAAAAATAGAAAGGCCCGGCGTGCGAGGCCGCTCTGTCGAAACACTCGATTCGGGTCAAGGCAGCGCGCCGAAATAGTCTGCTGGCGCGCGCGTTTTTATTGTGATCTAACATCTGTCGCGGGCTGCGGGCCTGACCTCCGTGCGTGCGCTCAGCAACTATTGCATATCAATGCACAAATACATCATACCATGCAATAAGTCGCTTAATTATCGCATATCCCAGATTTGACCTCTCGCAATTCTTAGCAGATTCTTGTTAGAATTAATAAACGTAGCATATATATACCGCCCCAGAACTCGTGATTGCGTGATTAAAACGATTCGGTATACGCCGCAATCGGTTTGATGGACATTAAAGTTTTGTCTAAAAGTGGGAGCTCTCCATCATTACATTCTGTTGATGCTATAGTTTTTTGAAACCTATTGTAGTTAGTAACAATTATGTTTGGCCCATTAAGTGTACCGGTCATGTGGCTGAAAAGGTACATATCCTGTGATGACGTTGGATTACGTAAGGCAGTTCACACACAGCAAGTAGTCAGCGGTCCGTGTAACAACTATCATTATTTGTCGATGGCACACCGCGTCGCTGCCAGTACAGCATCCATTATACACTCTAAGAGAATTGACTGACATTTATACACTACTATAATGTCGACTTGCATGTGCACCTTGCATTACGTAGGCGACGAATGTACATGACGTCTATAAGTATTTCCTTTCTCCCCCTCTCTTTCTCACTCTTGTAACAGCACTCATGGCACGACCCTTGTTTATAGGTCACGCTGATACCAATCCAAAAATAAAAAAATCAAAATAATAATATATCCTCACGCCTTCCCACAAGGGTCCCCGAAGGGGTAGGCAGAGGTGTATAGGTAATACCCACACACCCACTTTTCGCCAGAGGTATATTACTCGTGGTGTGACTAAACACTGTACTTAAGTTCAGAAAAACTCATTGGTACAGGCGGGATTCGAACTTGCGACCTTTGCGTCGCAGGCAACTGCTCGAACCACTCGGCCACCACGGCTATATCCAAAAATACTACTGTATTATGTTTTTAATGCTGACAGCGATGAGCTTTACAGAGGCTATTTAAAGCGAACCCCGGGCTCCATCGGGATTTCATATAGAATATAAAAGGATTTCAGCAAAATTTTGAAATTTCTTTTGTTATCACTTTGTTTCAGTATTTATAGTGGCGGATATGAAATACGATACGTGTTCAGGTCACATTTGGGTAGTTCATTGCGACAGGTCCGCGCTGAGCGTCTTGTGAAACGGCGCTTGCGCAGCGCACCCCACCGACTACGGTCGATTGTGTCGAAATACACGATACAGTCACCACTTCACCAGCAACTGCGGTGCGCCGTACGTTTGATTCACAACCCCTGTGTATCTCTTACATAACACACTACTTGCCAATATCATTGACATATATTTCGGTTTTATTTACGTAAAAAGGCTGTGGTATAATCATTATTTAAATGACATATTTCAAATATACTGAAATAAATTTATACTATACTTTGAGCTCTACACGATTATAAACCTTAATTGCCTTCTATTATCGCCATGAGTATATTCTCGGTAGTTGTATTCAAAGTGCTACAATACTCAATCGAATCGCTTTGGTCGATTGGGAACTTTTCCAGCATTATTGAGGCTTATCTGCGTTTGTGTGATGCGAAAGCTGGATGTGTCAGATTGTTCAAACCTACGTACAAAATATTATCAACCTTCTCCAAGTTATGTAACAAGATCAGATGTCGAATTTCGACGAGCAGTGAAGTAAGGCCAGACTTGGTCGGGCCGTTGCTTGAGTGGTGGCATGGCATTGCACAAGGCTTGCAGGTCGGGCGAGCGCTAGGCGGCGCGGTGCGAGGATCTCGCAACCGCGCCGCTATTCGGGTCAGCCAACGATTTGTGTGAATTGTGTCATCTGACATGTGCTAGCGATAAATGTTTAAGTTTTTGTAAATGTTCAGGTACTACTTAAACTCATTGTACTCAAGCGTCCTGTGTTCATGTGAACTTTTTCACTTGCTTATATTAACAGTGATTTTGAAATACTACCGCACTAACTCACTGCTATAATTATAATATTTACAAAAAGTATTAATGTTGTCTCGGCTTGAGCTATTTAAATATAAATACATTTCCGCATGTATGAAGAGAATAATGAGAGTGGACGAAGCGAAAGAAGTATGTAAGGATCGTAGCAAGTGGAAAGAAGTGGTCTCTGCCTACCCCTATGGGAAAGAGGCGTGATTATATGTATGTATGTATGTACATTTCCGAGCTCACCAGATACCAAATTTCTTCATTTGAATGCGTCATGTTGCATGATGAAGTTGAGTCTCTAATATTTCATTGAACAAAAAAAAATTATCAGTTTAATTCAGATTTCAGTGTAGTGGTACATGTTGCAAACAACGCAGCATCTGGCGAAACGCGGAATGGCGAGCGGCTCACGCACACAGCAATGTACACCGTAGAGTACATGCACGCACAAACAAGCGGCGCGCGCGCCGCATCGCGGCCCCGCTCGCAAGTAGGTCAGGGCGCTCTGCGGCCGCGCGTTTTAAATTTAGAACGATTCGCGCTTGAAGCTCCGCCCCACGCGATCGCCTAACTAAAAGCCAACATTACCTTTCCTATCCACCTGTACCGCGCCCTTGCTCAAATAGCAAACTATTGACAGCCTATATCATGCCAGCACTCATAGCCGAAGGTATTATAAATCTCTTGTTCAGATCTATTATTAGACGATGTGTAATTGGCGTGTTCTACTTTATACATCTAGCCAAAGGGCGAGCACTAAAGGACATTGGGAATGTGTGTCACTAGCTCGTGCCTACACAACATTCCTAATGCGTAATTCGACTATCAGTTATAGTTCTTTCGCTGATATTTATTAACTGCTCTTACATAAAAAAAATCCTTACCCCTTTTAGTTTACCTTACAAATCTCAACTACTACGTATGTTTACTACAGAGGTGGGAGACCCCTGTGGTATGAATGATTTTAACATTCATACATTCGTAAATAATGAATGATTTTTACATTTTAAGCCGAGTCGAGGGTGTCGACCGAGTGATTTAAACATTATTCTTCGTAGGTATAAATGCCAGGTAGTAAGACGAATGAACTTTACAAACATTTCAGTCTCAAAAAATATTAGCATAGATTCTGAATTGATTATGTTGACCATCGTGAATAATTTGTAACGAGTTTAGAATAAGTGTTTCACTCGCATGAAAATGGTTTAAGATTCTGGTTAAATATTCTCATAGCGTCTAATATTATATTAAACTCTGATTGGACAGGCCTTGCAAGCAATGAGACCGGAGTGAGTTTATTGAGATCATGCTGTAGGTACACATCAAATAAGAATTACAGATGTAGAAATTGAGAAGATTATGTTACAGCTTAATAAAGCGAATTTAGCTATTGATTATAGAATTCAAAGGAATTAGCAAAATATTTGTATACTAAATGTGCAGTTGATTGAGTAATTTTTTTTTATTGGAAAACTACATGTTCTTTCCAATTTTGTGCACTCTATCGTATCTACAGTCTCTTCTAGTCCTCTGAACTGGTTAACTCTATGTTCCTTTTAAGAATAAACCTAATTGACAGCTAAACAAAATTATGTTGTTCTACTATTAACAACCTTTCATAATAATTATACATGACGTTATGAAATGCTGTAGAATGCCTTGTAAGTCTAAAAAAATAGATTATCGACAAATGCATGTTTTTTGTATGCGCAGTGCAGCATAATTTAACTTTATAGTTAGAAAAGTTTTCCTATACATGTATCGATCCGTAGAGGCGGCAAGTTATGGAGACCGGCCCTGCACGATGTAGGTGAAGGTCGCCAAGGAGACGCAGCTGCTTGCTTGGAGAGCTTGCCTTGCATGACAATCGGCTCTCCTTTGCCTCGACCAACTTTCAATTTCGCTTGCATTCGTCGACTTGATGATGTAATTCCATTTGGGCCGCAAAATTGCACCAAGCAAGACCCACGCGGATACCCCAGCATACGAATTAATATGACCCAGTAACATGCTATTAAACGATTAAGTTTGCTATAAATTCACCATTAACGTACTCTCGTATTCCATGTACTCCACTCGTATCACTCGTATTCCTAAGAAAGGACCATCAAAAATATTAAGTGAACTTTATAAAGACACTCACCTTCTAGTTTCATGCCGACTTCGAGGCATTTCTGGAACCGGCAAAAGGGGCAGCGCTTCCGCTGCGTTTTGTCAATGTGGCATGCTCTTTCTGCAACGCATGTGTACACTTTCTTGTTCTGGACGGTCCTCTTGAAGAATCCTTTGCACGATTCGCAGGTGAGCAGGCCATAGTGGTAGCCGCTGACTTTGTCACCGCAGACGGGACATAACTCCTCGATTACATCCTTGGTGTCCGTTTGGTCGCACACAGTCCCGGTCGCAGGCAAATAGGCTCCTGAGTCGCCGCCGGTGCCTGTTGGGAACAGATACGATGCATCCAGATTGGCGTAACCAAAAGTTTGCTGATCAGGGGCGCATTGATACGCGGCGCCTTGCGGCACATACTGTTGCGAGGCCCCCGAGGGCCCACCCGAGCCCGAACCTTCGGGGCCTGGGCTCAGATCGAATGGGGACATGGTAAGTGACATGAGGCCTGTCTGCTGATCCATCGTCATGCTCGGCCGCGCGGGGCGGCAGTTTACAATAGTCCCTACAGCGGTGTTCAACCACAACAACGTTCACACAGTCACCGAGTTCACTAGCGGTCTCCCGCAACACTAACTGCCGCTCGTGGGCTGCACCTGTTCAAGCACTATTGTTGGTAGCACATAAATCCAGCACATTTTATCCTTAGAGTGAGATGTCAGAACAACTGTGGGCGCTAGGCGCCGATGTCTATCACCATCAACTATTAGTTCATAAGTGTTGACTACGCGCGATATGTTACGATCGCGAAGTGTTAAGTTGAGCGGCAGCGCGCGTGCCGCTTAGTAGACGTCCCGCGATCGACTGCCTGCCGGCCGGCGTCATTGGCGTCAACGGCGCGCGTGCCGGCGCCTCCCGCATGCGCGCCCCGCCGCTACCCGCGAGCCCCCGCCCGCTCGCACAATGGAAAACGATTAGGAGCCCATGTAATAAGTGAAAGTGAGTCGGTGACCCACTTTCCCGCGATCCAGGTCTATGTTAGTGCGCGTTCGCGCGGTTGCGCCACCGCGCGGGTGGAGGATGGAGCGGGGGGCGGCCCACTGACCCAGTTGCGCGCAGTGCCGCAGCAGGGCAGGGTTGCCGCGAATACACAGCTAGTGTTTATATTTGCAAGACACTCGCTCGCCAATCGCCACCACAGGGCCAGCACTATGACCACCGCAACCCGACAATAATTATGCTAATAAACTCAGTATCTAAACTATAACCATGCACATAAGACACACTAATATCATTCAATGCAGCTTTAGAAGGTTCCGATCAAAATATCAGGAATGGAGACCAAAATGTATGTAAGTAAGTCTAGAGAGAACTGGCGCTCTATACTCTCTGCCTATCCCGCTAGGGACTTGGCGTGATGATATGTATGTATGTATGTATGAGACCAAAATCCAAACTTGGTAAAAATTATATCCTGAAACAATAGCGGTTGTTCAAAGAGCCGCTTTCCCCGTCGTCGTCGTAAAGAGGCCATAAATGAGCTCCTTTCCAACTAAAGTCCCGTTATACGGAACAGTAGGGGCGGTAACGAACCTGCTCTTTAAATTGTTATATAATACAAATATCTCTACATCTATTCATGAAACACACGAACAAACTTGACCGTTTATCTTATTGTCATACCTAAATTACCACGCTGTTCATTCAGGACTAGCAGTATCAGAATTATTATGGACGAGGCACCCATTAATAAATAATGTTTATCAAATGACGATTTATCACCGGTGCATGGTTTTGTTGTATTTTTTATTCTATCATTAAGATTTCTGTTTCGGTGTATGGATGAATGAAAGTGGCTACGTACATTAATTAATTCGTTTTGAACGACACAATTTTTTATGAGCATTGAGAAAATGACATAAGTGACGCAATTGTTATAACCTAACCTGAATTGAAATGATCTGACGCAAACTCAATATAATTGGCCGCCTAATTGACCGTACGCCTAAGTAGTCACAGCTGCCCACGGACTCTACCATATAACTTTTCAATAAAAAAAAACGAAACCTAGTGGTAATGATGCCGAAGTATCTACTTTCAGAACGGTGGTTACGGCGGTAACTTTATTTTATATTAAATATGTGACGTTCAATAAGTGTTCCCTGTGTCCCTTACGTTGAATAAAATATTTGATTTAGATTTTTGATTTTAGAATGCTAAAATGCGACGTTGTCAAATTATAAGACACTGGCGCGTTAACATAATTTACCTTTGTGTTTATTTATTCAATCCCTGTATCCCGACTTATATTACCAACACAAAAGTCTCCGTGTTAAGTTGTTACGCATTTTGGACTCAGCGGGGAAATCGCACTATGATCAATTCTTTACTGTTTGGACAAAATATCATTGCAAAGATTTCAGGTGTTTCCAAAATTTCAATTATATTAATGTCACTCTTTTGTAGTGTAACGATTTCGCTCTTTTGTGTGGAAGTATTAAATTATTGTTGAATGTAGGAACTTAATTAGGCGAATTTCGAGATACAACAAGAACTATACAATATCAGAAGCGAAATAAAGATCTTGACCTGGTTTTTGTTAAAATCAGTCAACAGGTCACGAACGAGTGACTGTCTGTGACAGCCTTGTATTCGCAATGTAATACAATTCGGCGTGTCCACGGCAATAAGCGCATCACAACATGGTTTCATTGAAACTGCCATAAGCGCTTACTGCAAAACTCAATAAACCTAATATGTAAATAATGTGTAATTTAATATGTATATTGATCTAGCGGTCGTATTTTAAAGTGCAGAACTGCATGATAGAACAAACACTTTAAAGTTCAAACTAAGTAAAAAGTTAGAACGTCAAAGCTGATAGTTATATAAAAAAACATAAATAATTATATCCACGCCCTTGTCGGGTAGGTAGTGAAATTAAGAACAATTATATAATTGAAGTAAGGCTGCAGTAGCAGACTTGTACACGTGGGAGCAGTTTTACTAAATCCGAACAAAAAGTGAACGTCGACAGTAGTTTTAAAACTCAGCGCTTATAGCACTCAAGCACTACAACGTGTAAGAAAGTACACACTGTGCATAATAAGTTGTAATGACTCAATAGTTTCGATTTCATAACCAAGACCTGAATACCAGATGAAAAGCGCCAGCAAGGTATACCCGAAGTATGTCGTTTTCGCTCTCGCGCAGACGCCGCGACCTCCGTCGAAAGCAAGAGTAGGTATGTCGCAAAGCAGTCGCACGCGCAATTTGCTTTCTTCGCATGCGCGTACTTGACGTCACACTCTCACCTTTCACCACGAGCGATGACGCGCCTTGACGCAACGTATCGTAATAGTGAAGTAATAGATGAGCCGCTCAATGCTGCAGCGTAACATGATTCGTAGTAGCGCCGAGCATTACCATTAGCTATAGTAATTTCTATAGGGTGAATCAGTGCAATACTATGTTTTACGATGGGAATAAACGTAGAGTTTTCAGGAGAACTTTTCGACATGATGTCCACGAGGCTACTTTCTACCATAGGACCTCCCACATCGGGGTAATCGTCCCCATGAAACCCCAACCTCCCACCCTACTATAGTATCAAACAGGTTTTGCACCGCGCTGTTTAAAAAGAGTTTCCTAACGCGAACGCTCTAGCTGTGGAATCTAGGAAACAACAGGGTTTCCTAGATATATACTACAGCATGGAGTTCTTTAAGTGAAGAAAGATGCCTATAAGGATTTCAGCACGCGAGCATTGTCCTCGGTGTTACAAGCATCTACCATCAGGCGGCACGTGTGCTTATTTGGTGGTATATAAACACATGTCTAAGACTACCTAGACCGAACTATTTAATTACTCTTCTCAAACTTAACCATTACATGATGGGTATAATACACAGCATGTATGAAAAGATTGAAGTGTATGAAAGGAATAAGTGAAAGAGCCTACCGCAACGGGCACCGAAGCATCCGTGAATTTTGTTTAAATTTATAACGAGTTTTGAAATTATATCTAACTTGAACCTAAAAAGATTCTCCATATTAAAATTACAAGGCAGGATGTATTTTCTGAAAAACTGATGCACGACAATGTTTTCTTTCATCCTCGTAATATTATAATCGCCAAAGTTTATGAAGATGTTTGGTACTCCCTCTCTTCAAAGGCGTATGTATAGTCGTGCTTGAGACACGGCGATGGACTCGCCATCTGTCATGTTGGCACCGGCGGAAAGTGGGTGTGTGGGTATGACCTATACACCTCTGCCTACCCGTTCGGGGACCCTTGTGGGAAGGCGTGAGGATATAAGAAACAAATGGTATCTAGTAATAGCATCAGACACTGACAAAGGCCCAAGTCGAAAATGTATAAGGAAAAATCAATTAGATATGTTTAGTTTCCCTACAGGGTGGGTATCTAAAGAGGTCACGTCGTTGGTAAGTAGGCGTCCGGGGCAAAGGACGGGGGGAAATTTTTGGTTTTTAACGCAAGTGCAGTAGGTCACTGGGTCAACGCTAACCTTTCTAAGCGTATCGTGTTGTGTGAGGCGTAATGCAACCAGTGTTATGATACGCTGATAAGGCGAAATTAACCAAATAGGATAACTGATACAGAGTGCTGGGTGATAATGTAACTTTTACACACGTAAGAGAATAATGTAGGTATATTTTAAACACATCAGAAACATCCTTTGCAGGAACTCACAAACAAAAATTTACCTTCGACTGAAATTTGTCTACGGAAGCACAAATAGTATAGCATATCACCCTTTGAGAAAGTTAGGTTATGTGTGTGCAGATGGCTACATCGATCGTTCTATAACAGCCGACATTTGGCTAATTTGATAATTTGTCAGTATATGTTTCAAGACCAAATCAGGGACGTCTTGAAAAAAGGCCAGGTCAAGAGTACCCTAAACCGAAGAGCATTTATGAAGGGAATAATGAAAGTGGACGAAGCGAAACAAGTATGTAAGGATCGTAGCAAGTGGAAAGAAGTGGTCTCTGCCTACGCCTACGGGAAAGAGGCGTGATTATATGTATGTGTGTATATGTTGTGTGGGTATTACCTATACACCTCTGCCTACCCCTTCGGGGACCCTTGTGGGAAGGCGTGAGGATATATTATTATTATTATTTATGTGTATGTTGACGTACTAGCGACGCGAATCAAGAATTGCCGAATGTGCCCTTTTGGCTGTTAAGTAGTACCCAGTCGGGCAACTCACACTTTTGAACGGAAGTATGCGTTTTCCTGTTGTCTTCTTTACCACCGGACATCAACCATAAGGGTTCCTCGAATCAAGCTGTCAACCGCCCCATACGAGTATTTTATAACTGGGTACTTCGTAAATGACTATTGTAACATCCAACCATCGCCCCCTTTCACAACCACCTTGAATTATGCCATTGTTAAAGAAAACTTTCCAGACGGCAAAAAAATTCAATTGCACCTTACAAACTAAACTTCCATCCCCTTTTCAAAGAAAGGTTCTTAGGCTTCCAAGTTACCCAAAGTAACGAAAAGAAATAAGCGTAACGTCTGACATTTAGAAAAAGAAACTCCATTGCAGATTTCATAACCGCTCAAAAGCGCTGAGTAGGATACTTTACAAACTAAACTTCCATCCCCTTTTCAAAATAAGGTTCATAGGCTTCCAAGTTGCCGAAAGTAATGAAAAGAATTAAGCGTAACATCTGACATTTAGCAAAAAAAAAACTTCATTGCAGATTACATAACCGCCCAACAGAGCTGAGTAGGATACCTTACAAACTAAACTTCCATCCCCCTTTTCAAAATAATGTTCATAACCTTCCAAGTTTCGGAAAGAAACAAAAAGAAATATTCGTAACAAAAAACTTCGCAAACAAAAGAAGTGGAAAACAGAGGGGACGAAGGACTTACGTAAAATATTTCAAAGGGTTTGCTAGGAGGTTAAATTTCCATTAACTTGGCCTATGAATTCTGTTGTTTTGAGGTACAAAAGAGTTGAGCATATTGACTAGCTAAACGAATTCTCTATAGGCATAAGCAATTCCTAAAATACAAATGTATTCCCTGTATGTAGCCGACCATATGGTTCAGAGTTCCTAAGCACTAGTCCTGGAGAGTCTAAATTTGAAACTCTCGGACGGCAGGCCCGGCCTACAGTCCGAGCCTACATCCTATGTCAGCCTGAGTCTCTATATAAATATAAATACCCATGCTTTTAAAATTCCTTTAATAATTCTTAATTTTAATAATCATAAATAATATACCCACTTACTCTACCTACCGCGTGAGGGGGTTGGCATGGCGATATGTATGTCATAGCTGTCATGTAATTTTTTACGAGATGAAACTGAGGTGCACTCGAAGTTTGTTCTTTCATCAGACCTATTCGTGTGAAAACATTTGTTATTATTATTAGTACTTAACTGTTGGTATACTTTAATACAATCATTATCGCGAGCCGTTGTACCTACCCTAGAGTTTTTAGGTGCCAACCGTGGCCATCTGTACCAATGAACATTGAACATTGCTCTGTGTGAGTTAGATCAATTCATGAGCTCAGTAGATATACTAGCTATTAGGAATTTGCCTTTGCTATTGCGGCTTTATGTACATAATAAGATTGAGGTCATATAATATCAAATTGAAAAGAGGCAGCTTACCTGACAAATAAGTAACTATACAGCCGAAGTTCTAAGAACATTGGTGAGGTTTCTTTAAATTAAATCGTCTATCCACGATAATTAATGTTTACGTAAAGGTTATACATAAAAACTTAAAAAATGTTGATATCTTCCCTATTAAGCTCAATTGCGTCGTAGTGCTCCGCGTGATGGGGGCGAATTTGTCTTCAATTTTCCTGCCATTACAATATATAATTTATCCTCACGCCTTCCCACAAGGGTCCCCGAAGGGGTAGGCAGAGGTGTATAGGTAATACCCACACAACCACTTTCCGCCAGAGGTATATTATGTGCCAACGTGACAGATGGCGAGTCCATCGCCGTTACTCGAGCACGACTATACATACGCCTTTAAATTTCTTCTCAGACATATGCAGGTTTCCTCTCGATGTTTTCCTTCACCGTAAAGCTCGTGTTGTGACTAATCACTGTACTTAAGTTCAGAAAAACTCATTGGTACAGTCGGGATTAATATAGGAAAATTGTATAATGACGTTTCTTCTGTATAGATATTGTAGTAGGGGTAGGCAGCGGTGTATAGGTGGTACCCACACACCCATTTTTTATTGCGCTATTTTAATTCATTTATATTTTACATGAACACGTGCCTGTTGGTATTTTGCTTTTAATTAATTGAAAGCTAGAGAGAGATTTAGAGCTACAACGTCTGTCCTTTGTCTTTAGAGGGCCAAACGCGACTGTTAATAAATCTTTGTCATATTAATATATTATAATTTACATTATATAACTGAAATTTCATATAAGCTTGAATGCAGTTGAGATGCGTTCCCTTTGAAATATGTGCAGCGTAACGATATTAGATCGAATCCGCGGTAAAGATTCGCCAAGCTACTGGCGTGACCGATGATGTGGTTGTAAAGGTGAAGAAATGTGACATTGGTTTCGACATACACGAGAAAGAAGTAGAGGAAAAAGAACGTCGGATATATAATCAATAAATTGGTAGAGTATAGGGAAGAAGAGCAGAGGAAGCCTACGCTCCAACTACCTACATTTTCGAATTCGGAGCTGCCCGACTGGGGCAGGACCTCCACTTTATAGAAGTCCGTAGCCAAATAACACAATTTTGTTGTGTTGTGTTCCTACGTGGTGAATAAGGTTTCCAGTCTCATTACTGGAATCACATCCAAATTCGAACGGAGAATCCGTTATGCCCTACCTCTCTAAGATAAGAATAGATCTAACACTTAAAGATGAAAACGGCAAGAGCATCTATAACAATGAGCATGTATGAAGTAAATGGTGAATGTGGATGAAGGAAAAGAGGTATGTAAGAATATTGGCGCCTTGTTCCCTCTGCCAGGCCTGAGAAGTCCCTCTCGTGACGACATGTGTGTTTTTATGAAATAATAAGCAGAAACAAAACTAAACATTATTATTGAACTCTATGAACGACAACAATCTATTTGTACACTTTGGATAACAAATATTGATCAGCGTGTACCGTTAACGTAATCACACACCTTTGTGGCCTAAATTCACGTCCCTCAGAACATGTGTGTACTGCATGCATAATAGATCAACGCTTAGGATAACATTACATCGGTTTGGTGCACGCGAGATGCTCATCTGAAGTTAAATCTAACTTCATAGTTATAATTCATACCTATAAGTTTGAAATACGGTAGAGTAATTCACCCATTGTTATCTAGAGTTCACCATAAACATTTTATATGGCCATAGCAATAACTATGATTATTCAAAGGTACAAAATAAAAATATAGGCGCCATAAACTGAGATAAATGGAGATAGCTTCATCCGATTCACCGACAAGAATGAGTCTAAAATTTTAGAGGAAAAGTATTTGTCCGTTTTTTTACTCCTATATCTTTTTGACTACCAAAGCGGCAAACAGAGACGAGGTCCGCTTGATCGTAAAGCAATTGCCGTTAAGCGTCTTTACGCTGGCAACACTAAGGGTATCGCTTGCGCATTGCTGATCCAAATTATATCACATATCTTGTATTTTTTGTAATAATAATTATTAATGATAGATATGAAAAATTACATACGTAATAAAAAAGATACGTTTCAAATCTCATGCTCCATGGCTTTATTGACTAATAAACTCAACGAAAAGTCACAAAAATGCGGACGTATCTTGTGCAAAGAACCAACAAATCTTGAAAATCGGATTTTACTGAGATTTTAATAAGAAATAAAAGATAAACGCCAAGTAACAAGGAGTCAATCCACCAAAAGTTTGATAATGGTGTCGATTTAGGATGACTAACTTATTCGCGGATTATTATTCCCTGCGTCTCCCGTGTCTGTTAGGTCAGCAAATATGTGTTGCTCCACTATTCAAAATGTTTGGAATAACGCAGCAGTTGGCCAATACAAATGCTAAGAAACGGCCGACCTGATTATGACATGCGACGTTTTCACTTCATTTCAGTCACATTTCACAACCGATAAATTTTCGGATAGATAAAGATGATGTTGGATGAACTGTATTGATTTTCGTCTGTTTCCGTTGCCTTGGGTCTTGTACCTACATAATTGTATGTTTTTAAACGATAATATTATGATTAAGTAAGAGCCGTTGTGGCTGAGTGGTTTGAGTAGCTGCCTGCGGTCATAATAATTTCAAACACCCGAGTTTTTTTCTGCTTCTACTTTTCACCTTTACGCCTTATACAAGGTTCCCCGAAAAGGGAAGGCAGAGTATGTAGAGTACCCACACACACATTCCGCCAGACATATACATATTTTAGGTGCCAACGTGACAGATGGCGAGTCCATCGCCGTTTGTCAAGTACGACTATACATAGGACGCCTTTGAATTTCTTCTCAAATGTATGCAGGTTTTGTCTCGATGTTTTCCTACGCCGAAAATCTCATTGTGTGAATATGTAATCTTTGTATTGCAGGCAAGTACTCGTACCATTCGGCCATCACTGCTTTTTTTATAAGTTTGGTACGAAATTCAAAGACGTATTGTACAGTCGTGATTGAGCAACGGTTTCGGATTCGTCATCTGTCAAGCTGGCACCTAAATATATATCGGGCGAAAAGTGGATGTTGTTATACCTCAATTGGCGCCTTCTCATTATATTAACACACAGTTTACAGATTAACAAATTGGCCCGCTTCATTCCTCTTAAGACCAGAAATTGCTTTGGCCTAATTCACCCCGTAGTGGCCTAATTGCGAAAAATTATGCCCACCCTACATGCACGGATCCTAGTAATTTATTTGATAAACCAATTACCCTCGCCGTCGCGCTACCGTAGGAAAGCACTGGAGATTACATAGTATCAGTATATACGTACAATAGTAAGCTCACGGCGCGTTTTAGTGTAAGATCACGTGACTAGAAATTAAATGAAATAATTTATTCCCCAGAGCACGGTTAGTTTGAATGTACATAGTGATTGAATCGCGCGTTCGGGTACATAGTTTTGGCTTACTATTTTTTCCATAGGTAGGTATTACAGTCGACATTCCTCGACAACTCCCCATCCCCCACCCTCGAGACCTACTTCTCGTATAGAGATGCGGTTTTTATATATTCTTAGTTAACTCTATTTTAACAATTTAACTTTTTCTAACTCGTAATAACTCATTAGCCTCTAAGGCTAGATAGTTATTCTAATGCCGTTATCACGTTTTCACCGGTCGGGCAGCACCATATTATTATAACCTAGTGGTGCATCCCGGCTTCGCCCAGTCACCTGGGTGAATGTAGCTTTCCAAAGGTGAATTTTTTTCAAATTGGTCCAGTAGTTTCGGAGCCTGTTTAATACAAACATACTTACATAGAAATCGTTTCTCTTTATAATATTAGTATAGATTATTACCGAGGCTATTTGAATACGGTTTTTTTCTTTTTTATTTTGCAACTGAGTAACTTTTACGAAGAAACCAGCAAACGTTTTTCCTATACTTACAAATAAATAAAATAAAGTGTTCGTTTTACATATAAAAATATTTTTCTATATGCATTTGAAAGTACATATACGACACTCAAATCAAAAACACATTTAATGCATTTTATTCTATCTGTTTTTTTTCCAACTAAACTAATAACCGAACTGTTTTAAAGATTTGACCAAACTTTGTAGGTACTGGCTGTTAGCTTATGGTAAAAGGAGTTGTATGAAAAATTTGAGTGTAACCACATCTAGCTACAATAATATCCTAGGATCAAATACGTTGTTAGTCCAGAAACCGCGGTCCTATGCGGCGGTGCTCTATTTACTTTTCAGATATTCAATAATTACCGAAAATATTAAACTGTCTTAATTATCGCTTAGCGCCCTAAAATATGATGCCATGAAAATAGCGTCTCGGCAATAAACTAATAGATGGATAGACGGCAATTTTATTTTACGACTCATTGTTTCGGATATAAGTTGTTAGCTTTACTACTGGAGTAGTGTCCGAGTCAAATCAGCCAAACACTGTATGATTCAATACACTTACAAATAACGTACATTTGATTCAACATTGTATAAAATAATAAAAAGATATTATCTTTGAACAGAATCTGAAATAGTTCATTCAATTAAGCGGACCGGTAACACTTATTGGACGTCGCGTACTAAATATAAATTTACCGTTACCACCGTTTCCAAGAAAAAACCTGCCAGAAGGAACGCCGACACGAATTCCCAGGTAAATTTTTAGCGATAGTTCCCTTTTTGCATAGATCAAGATTTTATTTACGTATAATTTCATGCAACAGGAGCATTTCGTTGCTGAGAGTAATGTACCCTCTGCATACAAGGTTTTTTTCTTGATTGACTTGGCAGGGGAGGCAACGCGGTACCCTAAATGCTGTGAGTATTCATTAGAGGTAACTTAGCTTGGCTTAGCTCTGAGCATAAAGGTGTTTGCATCCTTTGTCGTATATTATATCTATACACCTTCCCTACCAAATCCCTGAAATGGTAGGCAGAGCTGAAACAGGCTCTCCTCGCCGAAACGTGACGGTTAGCTGGTCAATCGAATCAACTCGTTATGTAGGAAAAACTTTTTGCTTATTAAATTGCCAGTACAAAAGTAATTACTTGTAAATCAAATCGTAATTAATTTGATTTGTTTCATGAAAATCATAAGCTAGTGGCCGAGTGGGTAGATTGGTCGCCTGCAACACAAATATTGGAAGTTCGAATGCCGACTGAGCTAGTGAGTTCATTGAACTAGTTGGTCACCTATCCAAGGCGCTCTGTAATCGCGATCTGTCACTTATAGGTGCCAACCTATATGGATGTTATGCAAAAACAGGTCGGTGTAATAACACCGACCTGTTTTTGCTTGAGATCTACAGAGAGAGAGATATACAGGGATTAGGTATTCCTAATCCCTGTATATACCAACCTTTTAATTTAATAATAAGAGGTTCCTCACCAAATATAGAAACCTAAACAAATGGGTTTTGCTATACGACAAAATATTACGATATCTTAATCCATGCTACTAACGGGTAGACATAATAAGATGTTTATACCTCATTCATTTACTTACTTACGTAGCGCGCCGAATCGCACACGGGGTAGGCAGGGGGAGTAGACCGCCAGTTCTCTCCAGACTTCTGACTATTTCGCGGCATCTACACTCTTCAGTCTCTTCATACCTACATGCTCGCCGGTGTCTGGTACTCCTGACGTACCCACCCTACGTCGATTACGTGGTTGGAACGTGGTCTTCCTATGCCTCTTCTAGTCACTTTCGCATTGTATACCTGCTTTTCAACGTTCCTTTAGTATAAGTTCCTCTCTGTCCAAACCAACTTTGCATGTTTCCTGTGTCTTTCATTTAAATATTTAAATTGTCTAATAAATAAGTATTATTTTTACGAATCAGGTCAAACGAAGCTGATATTAAAACCAAAAATATTCTGTGTAACGGGTATCCAAGGAAACTGGATCAAGTGATGAATTTATCAGATTGTATAAGAATAATACATACTACATTTATATTCCACGGAGACGATCTAAATAATTTAATTTTAACAAGATTTAAATTTGTTTCGCAAAGCTACTTGTGCCTCAGTAATTTTTCTCCCAAATGTATATTTTGTATTATTGCTGCGTATTGTTAATTTTAAACTGGGAGAGGACCGCATACCTTTATTTATTATGAAAGTATTCAAATCCCGTATCTTTATTCAGCTTCCCGATTTTCATTTTCTTGTTTATTTTGTGCCATAAGTCACCCCATAATAATTCATGGCGACAGTTTGATTTGATATTTGACAATACAGTAAAACATATTGAATGTCCATTGATCTGACGATTTTATACTTTAGTCTGATCAAAGCCTTAGCAAAATCGATAGAATCGATCGAGAAGTAAGATCTGTGATGACTTTTTTTAATAAAACCGTTAAAGCGTAGAAAATACGAATATAAAAAACGTATTATTTCGTTTGTTACTGTCTATACGCTCGAGAACTAAACACAAACTATTATTATTAAACTAAATTCTAAATTCTATATTTGGTATTTGGATGATGGGACCCTGGGCGGTGACGTGAATTCGATACTGTCAGACCTCCAGTTGATTATTTCAGAATTCAAGTCAATCGGACTTGAATTAAATTTTTCGAAGTGCGAATTTTTTATTTCCGATCTCACTTCGGAGATTGAACGTTCCACTATTTCAAAATTTAACTCCCTGGCAAAATCCAAAAATAAATATTTTAGATAAAAATTCACTTCGCCTTTTAGGATGTCCTATGTTCGACTAGGCTTTCCTCTCATTTGCGGACGACCAAATTAAAAATTTCCAAAAATCATCTGACCACTTCATCAAAATTAAGAGCCACATGGCCTATTTCATTATTAAGCACTGTCTATTTGTACCCAAATTTACCTACGTTTTAAGTAGTAGCCATATGTGGAAAGACCGTAAAATTTTACACAGTTTAGATCATCATCATCATCATATCATCACGCCAAGTCCCTAACAGGGTAGGCAGAGAGTATAGAGCGCCAGTTCTCTCTAGACTTACATACCTCTTTCGCTTCGTTTACAGTTTAGATGACACAATTTTATGGTCGGAGGTCTGGGAATACGCAAAATTTCCGATGTGGCTTTACCGGTTTTTCTGGCTTCAGTGCATGGTGTACACAACCCCATGGGAAATATTCTTATAACGTCACTTAGTGGCTGTGAGGTTTCACACTTCGCTGAGGCCAGAGATGCCTGGATTATGGCATGCCCAAACACAGACATTCCTCTTAGTCCGCACATACAAAAACAATGGGATGAGCCTATCAGTAGGTTGGCCTATAATGCCCTTCTTGATAGTGCATTCAACTCTGCTGATAGAGCCCGTCTCCTGGCAATCGCTAGATGGGAGTCCGGACTCTGGCTTCATGGATTGCCCTCTTTTAATATCGGTACACTGTTAGATGATGCAACATTCAGATTGTGTGCGAGCCTACGTTTAGGCGCCAAATGTATTGTCCTACATCGGTGTAACTGCGAGGATACTGTCAATGACTCCGGACACCATGGTCTATCCTGCATCAGCAGTGCCGTATATCACGTCATTCCTCCATCAATGACTTGATACGCCGGGGTCTGGTCAGCGCCGGCGTGCCTGCTGTGCTGGAACCAGTCGGTCTCGCTCGCGGCGATAGCCGGAGGCCAGACGGTATGTCTCTGATGCCATGGAGGATGGGTCGGCCCTTGGTCTGGGACGCTACGTGTGACACATCGGTGGCAACCGGCGCTGCTGTTGCTCAGCAGGAGTGCCTCAAGCGCCGCAAGTATGCCTTTCTCGGGTCAGGTTACATATTTGCGGCATTTGCGGTTGAAGGTTCGGGGCCTTGGGGTCCTGAGGCTCACCATCTTTTTAAAGAGGTCTCGCGCCGTCTAGTCGAGACCTCTCATGACAGGCGAGCTGGAACATATCTCGCTCAGAGAATCAGCATTGCTATCCAGAGTGGCACTGCTGCTAGTCTTCCTGGCACGTTGCCTCGGGATACCGATTTGGGACAAAGATTTTATCTGTAAGTAGTTAGTTTCAACTGTTCTTTGTAAATATTAATTGTTGTTAAAAAATAATAATAAATAAACATATCTAAAAACAACACATTTTGCCAAACACGCTCAGGGTTCGCGGAACAATTTTAATGCCGTATAATATAAATCTGCTAGTCTAGCGATGGTAGGTGAGTGATCGATTGATTTATTTTAATGTATAGAGTAGTGTAGACACTTCTGCACTACATTTAAATAACAGATAGAATCTTAAGTATTTATATATTGATCTCTTCACGTTACTGTTTCTAAAGAATGCATCCAATACAACGGAGTAGCAATTTCCAGTCTTCAAGTTATCTATCTTGAGTAAATAATTTAAACGAATTGCGCGCTGCTATTTTCAGTTGCATAGTATTCGCGATACGATTCGATGAAAACTGCTTTAAGCGAGTGGTATTTTTTGTCAGAAACAACAATCTTGTGGGAGAGCATGAATATATGTATATGAAGATATATTTACTTCCCAGCTTCGCCGGGTGAAAAAGTTAAACTTCCTTAATCACGATCGCAGCGCCACCGGGAACAATTGCGATGTCATCGGATTTGTCGGTACCATTCTCAAATTTCAGTGGGTAGTAATTATTTATACAGAAAATTAGAACTATGGCTGAGTGGTATCAAGTAACTCTTGCGAGGTCTACATTATAGGTTCGAACCGGTGGTCTGCAGTGATTTGTCACACGAGCTTTACGGTGACAGTATACGCTTGAGAAGAAATTCGTATGTAGTAATTTAATTTTTTTCTTTTTAGTAGTAAGTAAGTAGTTAATAGTACCTATATGTATAATGTTATAGTTATATATATATATATATATATATATATATATATATATATATATATATATATATATAAAATATTGAGGATAAATATAATTCTATACTGTCATAACTTAAAAAAAAAATTTAAATGTATCCGGAGAAAAGTGGGTGTGCGGGTACTGCCTACCCTTTACTAGACCGTTATGAGAGGATGCTGCGATAAAAAATAACCTAGAATGTTATCAACGACATTATTATGTTATTTAAACTGAATAAAATTTAAATACTATGTGTTATTACAGAACTATAGTAAATTGTGTTATGTAAGGGGTCATCGAGACAGGAATATTTATAGATACGAGAAGGCCTCAACACCAATTATTGTTACAACATGTAATTACAGATATAAAATACTATTATTTATGTATTCATATTCACCTTATTTATGCATAAATGTTCGAGAATTGCAAGGGTCTTCACTGTAAAATACATACATTCGTACGGCATAATGCATTACCATAAATCCAACAGGAGCGATACGTACCATTTGGCACAATATTAAGCATAATTAGGCGTTGACCCAGTTTTTTATCATGCCCGAGTCGATATACTGCGCGAGCGCATGCCGCACACGCCCACAATACACACGAACGCACCTGCCACAGTGCTTAATACTGCATATTTAATCTATATTCTTTCTATATTATCTACGATTGACTGACTATTAGTTTTTTATTCGTGCCCACGGGCAAAGGTAAAAACATATCGTATAGCACTATGAGTTCCCACGCTTGTTACGTTCCTTTGAACGTAACGAAATGTCTGTTAAAAGGGCTATTTTATCGTTTAGTCTCCCCGTTCGCACTGGTGACGTCACACAGGACACGTGTCTCACTCCATGCCCGATTATATATTTACTTAATTGATAACTGTGTAGCAACTGAAAAGTTTATCTGTAAATATTTGATAGCAATTTATTTGATTGAGGTTAAAGTTTCCGGAATCAATGCTGAAATGGCACTATATACATGCGTATGCAAAATGGCAGACAGTTGGTCTAAAATGAAAGCAAAAACAGTCTAAAGATACTAACAGACAGACAAATAAAGGAAAATTCCCAATTGATTCTGAATAACTTAACAATATCTAGATCCACGTTGAGCAATGCAAGCGATTTGGGTCACTTAAAAGGCTATCATTTTCTTTGCCTTGCGATTACCAAATGTAAATCTTGTGCTGGTTACTTAAATCAATGCTATTCTTTGTGTGGAGTGTGAGCGGTGTTGCAATTCGCGTCGCTTTGTTTATGGCATTTGTGACATCGATCAGATTTCTGGATTGGCATGTGATTTGTAAATGAGATGATTATTGTCTATATCTAGTCGTTACTAGGTATAGACAATAATAATATTGTATACATTGGAAAAGTAACAATAATAAAATATTAACTTATTAAAATTTTAATGTTTTTTTGTCATATGTCAAAATGAGGTCCCCAGAAGTGGGCAGCGAGTGTGCCAGCTCTCTCTAGACTTACGCACCTCTTTCGCTTCATCTGCACTCATCATACTCGTCAGTTTGAGTACTCTTGACGTCCCTAACGTTGGATTAGGGCACTATATTTTTAGGTATCAAGTATAAGTTAAAGTTGTGTACAGGGATTTCCATTCCTTCACCAATATTATAATATTAATGAGTATAATAATATACCTACGTGTAGTATAAAGAGAGAAATCCTGTGCTACCGACTGACTCATCAACGCCACAACCAAAACAGAACGCACAATGTCGAAATTTGGCCAGTGGGTTTCTTTTATGTCGTAAGCAAAAATATATTTTTTTCAATATCTGTCCCTAGCGAATTAAGAATTGAGTTTTAAATTTGAAGAACTGAGTGACAAAAATTATTACTATTGCGCAAGTCTTTTTTTGAATTAATTGAATAGATACTCACGAAAAACTCCCGATATGTCACGAAAACTTTAATCGAAAGACCTATCAGTTCCGGGGGATAAAATATCCTCACGCCTTCCCACATGCGTAGAGGTTTATAGGTAGTACGGAAATAAAATAATACTGAAATTATATATAAGTACCAAAACTTTCACCCAAACTTTGGACGACACTCTCTAAGCCTCTTGCAAAGGCTTGATATTCCGTAGGATCGATCTGCGTTCGATTAGAGAACTTGAATATTCTTTGAACTACTTGTAGGGTCGTACAATTTACCTCGAAAGGTAAAAGTGTAGAATATTGTGCATATTTTTTTCCAAATGGTTGGAATGATAATAGGATATATATTTGGTGCCAACGTGACAGATGGCGTGATCATTTACGTTGATGAACTATACATACATCTTTGAATTTCTTTTCAATCGTATGCAGGTTTCCTCCCAATGTAATTTTACATCATCTGTTCTAATTCTGATTCTGAATTTTATTAAATTCCGTTCAGTAGTATTTGCGTTAATGAGGAACAAATATTTTACAAACTCTTACATCTATATAGCTTAAGAGTGTGTTTGTTTCAACGCGCTATCTCAACAACTCCAAATCCGATTTGAAAATATTTTTTGCATTAGAGAGCCATAAATGATCCTATAATAGGAGCGGAGCGTCAATGAAAAATGTTGCAAAAACGGAGGAACTTTAATGTTCCAGAAAAATAAAACGTTACGCGGGCGTTTGACGGCCATCTGGTCTAGTGGTTAGAGCTCCTGACTGCGAAACTTGAGGTCGCGGGTGACCCGCTGGGGGCAGATATTTGTGTGATGAACACGAGTATTTGTTCCTTAGTCTTGGGTGTTCAGTCAATTTTGGTCTGATGCATCCAGTATAAACAAATAGACGTTACAAATAAAATATACACGTACGGAATCACGCAACAACATTATAGCGTATCGTAATGGATGGAGTCACGCCTGCCAACGAACTGCAATACAGTTTGGCAAGACTCGCTGTATTGTGTAGCTGCAGGATTGTTTAACGATGAATGCATGATTTCACGTATACATACATACTCGTACCATCATGCCGGGTCCCTAAAGTAGGCAGAGAGTACAGCGCCAATTCTCTCTAGGCATTCGGACTTCATTTCATCCACATTCATCGGACTCTTCATACTGCTCGCTGGTTTTGAAGACAAGATTTCCTAATTGGCCGCGCCTAATGTACAGAGCGGTGGGATGGAGGGAAGGCGGCGTTTGCTGACAGGACTTAATACGGATACACATGAGTTTCAATTCCAAGATGAGTCCGCCGATATATAGACAATTTCAAGATGAAATATTCAAAGTGCGTATCTTTAATATAAAACTGACTCAAATTCAGAGTCCCAAATCATTTGAGGATATGTCAGAATAATTTATTATAATTTGTTTTTGGTTCATTAAATTCCTGCCAACATACATACATATAATCACGCCAAGTCCCTAACGGGGTAGGCAGAGAGTATGGAGCGCCAGTTCTCTCTAGACTTACATACCTCTTTCGCTTCGTCCACATTCTTACACCAAACTAATTACAATAAAAACTTCTAAACAGTTTTTAATTATTAAATTCATCCTCCATAGTTACTTACTAAGCATGATACATCTGTGTTTTTTTAAGTGCGGTATCTCGAGGCAGTAAGTCATCATTGTCTCATAATCGATGTCTTCATGTGCGTTGCGATCACTAGGCAACCCGCCGCCTCACCCCGGTCACCACCTGAGGCGCGGGCAACTAGTTCCGTGCGGAATATAACACAGCATATAAACTACATAGCCGTGGTGGTAGTGTGATTCGAGTAGTTGTCTGCGACACAAAGATCGCAAGTTCGAATCTCGACTGTAGTAATGAGTTTTCCTGGACTTAAGTACAGTGATTAGTCACACCACGAGCTTTTCGGTGAAGGAAAACATCGTGTGGAAACCTGCATATGTCTGAGAAGCAATTCAAAGGCGTATGTCGTATTCATACATATACGTATAGTCGTGCTTGAGTTACGGCGATGGACTCGCCATCTGTCACGTTGGCACCTAAAATATATTCTCTGGCGGAAAGTGGGTGTGTGGGTACTTTAAATACACCTCTGCCTACCCCTTCGGGGACCCTTGTGGGAAGGCGTGAGGACTAAACCATATGTCTTTAAAATAATTTTAAAACGTAGGTACGTAGCTTTCATCATTGTACAGCTCGTATTGTCTCCATATACATTAGTTCGAAATAAAACTCATTGGTAGGTATTTATAGTAGTATTTATATATAATTTTTTTGCAGGTTTCTACTATAAACACTCGGCAACCACGGCTTTTATTTATGCTAATTTTGAAGTGAATTTACTGGTGCAGTACGGAACTACGATGCGCGATTAGATTTTTAATAGATTCGAACAGATCTTTTTTGTCAACATCTATATATATAAATTAATATTTGTCTGTATGTCCTTTTTAGCATCGTAAACGGACCGATTTTATGTTTTTTTTGTGTGTTTCTCCAGGTGGATTCGAAAATTATTAGAATCACAATTGGACCCAATGGGTGGCGCTGCGATCGTGTTTTAGGAGGTTTTACTTTTTCACCCGGGCGAAGCTGGACGGGACAGCTAGTTTACAATAAAAACATTTAAGTTAGGCAAAGATCGTCTTGACTGAAAAGAGGCACACATGCAAATTGTAAATGATGTACGCAATGCACGTAAAAGTGCCATGGCCATTGGTCATTTAGTTGCAGACTTAAACGGACTCGTGATCACTTAGATTTGTTGACCAACTGGTCGAGTCTCCCGTACATTGCAGTCGGATTTATCAATTGACCAGTCGACGGGGTAGTCGACGCATTCATTCATGCAAACAGACTCTAGTTTGTCATTAAATTAACTAATTATTATAATTAATTAAGAATTGGACGCGTATTTTTTTAAATAAAAATACAGAATGTCGCACGTTCTGTATTTAGTACCAGTTCTTAGCGGCGCCTTCGCCTATCGCTACAACAGTTAGGCATCCCTTTTATGAAGATAGTGGTCGAAATTAGAAAATAGTTTTTGCCCTTTTTAGTTAATTCTATTCGAACTTTACCGAAAACAGATAGGGGGAGACAGTATCTCCCGCCTCATTATTGTCATAGGCCTAGATGGGCACTTATAAAACGTCGAAAAAGGTTCACGGTTCGGGTTGGTCGTTTCCATGGAGAAGAACCGGCAAGAAACTCCATGGTTACTCTTTTCAAATCATTTGGTATACAATAACAATATATGTTACAGCATTATTACTTAAATATGGGGGAACAGCAGCAGTTCTCTCCTAAGATATTCATTGAAATTAAATAACGTAAAGGCAACTTTGTTCAAAATTGAATACTTGTGATGAATAACTAAAACCAATGGTCTAACCAACAATGAAATTTTTAATAAAAAATTCCAACTCGAACCAGTAGGGTCTGAGCACGTTCAACGAAACAAACAAACTCTAAATTTAGCTATAACTTTGGAAAATTTCTCCCAAAAATCCCAATATGAAGCTGATAGTAGCTATACTACAAGCCCTACCTACCTATCGCAATTTTGTGCGATTATTCTTTTTTTCATCCATCTTCAGTGCAACAAAAAACACCTACGGTCCCTGCCTGGTTAAGGATCATTCTTTTTGCGACAGCATGGACTTGAAGGGAGGGTAAATTCTGTGTGTGATTCCTGTAGAGTCGGCAGCGGGTGAGCGATACCCCTGGTGTTGCAAGCGTCCATCAGGTCCTAGGCATTGTGGTATAAAAACTGTCTGGATTATAACTATGTATTTTCAGTAATTATTCGTTATAAGTGGTGGCTGAATGGTTTGCTACGTCATTAGCGAAGTAAAGATTATAGGTTCTCCCTCCAATGGTCTGAAAGGCGAATTACTTTGAAATTAAGTGGAGTGATTTTCCACAAACTTTACGGTGATCGCATCACATTGTGCCTTAGAAGAAATTTGAACGAATTTTTCAAATTAGTATTTCATTGGTCGCCAGTAAAAATAACAAAAGAAAATTAACAAACATTTTATAAGTAGGGATTATTTATTAGGAAAATAAAACCCAAACCTTAAAAATAATCCCCTTAGTAAAAAAATGGTATAGCTTTTGAACTTTGAGCTCATTAAAAGAGAGCAGTATTCCTTAATCTCTTGATGTTAATCCATACCCAATTATATAGAAAATAGATTCACGTTTCTATAAAAGGCTTGCCAGCTTTTTGGAACAATATCCTTTTGAGATCTTTTCACAATCAAAAAGATATAACTTATCAAAAAATGTTTGAGATATCAGAACTTTATTTTTATCTGATTAATTGGATAAAGAAGATGGACAAAGAAGAGAAAGAGAATAGGTGACTTTCAGTTTTTTTACGACGACAGAGTGCCAGTTCCCTCTAAGCATACAGACCTCATTTGCTTCAGCAACATGCATTAGTCTCATCTACCCACTACCAAGTAGGTACCAACTCAAAATGAATGAATGAAAATGTACAACGCCTGCCTCTCACTATTTATAGCATCGTTTCTTTACAATAAAACACCACCTAGTTTTTGTCTGGTAGCTTGAGAGGTATCTTGAAATCCCCAATTCCTTGCGACTCTACAAGATGGACATCTCTAACGAGTTAGGGCTTAAGCAAAAAGGACAGTTGAATATGTCGTACATATAAGTATTTCTCTCGAAGTAAAAGATAATCTAGAAACGACCCCAGGGACAAACAAAACAACAATAATATAATATTACATAAATAAAACGTAATACCAACGTAGACATAACAATTGACAGAATAAATAATGTTATTTATTTTATCATAAAAAGAGCCCCTGGATATTAACTTAGTACATACATACATATCATCACGCCGAGTCCCCAACGGGGTAGGCGGAGAGCGCCAGTTCTCTGCAGACTTACATACCTCTTTCGCTTCGTCTACATTCATCAGTCTCTTCATACATGCTCGTCGGTTTCGAGTACTCTTGACGTTCCCGTCCTTGAGCGTCCGATCTATATCTATCTATCCGATATTAACTTAGTATTCATACAATTATACGTTATTTAGTAGATAGTTATATGTATAGCGTTCTGGCTATTTCTCACGTGCATGTAAATAGGCTCAGCCTTGGCCTGCTTACCACGATTTTAGCAGGATTACAAAATACTCGAGTGATGCGGCGCCCGCATTAGAGGGGATACGCACTTCGCCACCAATTTTCACAATACCAGTTAAAATTGGCTAACCCGACTTCATAAATGATATTAAAATATAATTCCACACAAATAATTTCATTTAATTGAATAGTTTTATCTGCTTAGTTTACGCAACTTGCAACACTTCAACTTTATTAGACTACCAAACCTAATATACCTATGGGCAATGGAGAAATATGTAGTCATTGGTAGTTTGATCAATGATCCTTCAGAAAATACTATTCAAATCCTTAAGTAAACTTGGACCACTGAAAGAACCTCCGCATTTCGCTGTTATGACAAAAAATACCTGGATGGCGAAGAATCCTTGTAGCATATTTTGCTAATACGAAAGAAAGATTTAATAAAATTAGCGGTGTCAACCGAAAATACTTTAAAAATAATAATTTTGATAAAAATATTCTAGAACACAATGTAATTATAGTAAATATTAACTAGCGAAACATAATCAATTTGACAACGCCTAAAGTTGACTATTTCGCTCCAGCTGATCCGATTCGTGTGTGATGGTGCGTTTTGGGGCGGTAGACGCAATGCGACTTCTGTGACGGCAGTCAGCAATGAGGCGACGAGAAATGTATGATCGAGTCAGAAATTGATGATGACTGGGTCGTTCATATGTATATATATATATATGGATCAATCGATCCCAGAAATCTATGAATAAGCGAATTAACTTGCAGGCAAAGCTCGATATATGTGTTTCAAATATATGCATTTATTCTATAATATACAGTCGCTCTATAACCATATTAATGAACTGCAACTCCTAGATATTTCTCAAGTCTATGGAGGTTAAAAGGGTAATTAACAAGAATCTGATAAATATGGATAGTCCAATACAAGTTTATTCAGCGTGCAAAATTTTGTGAATATTGCCTAACGATGTACTGATAAACTATTCTGGGCGTAGGACTGAACCTTGAGGGACGTAGATAATCTATAGCATCCGCGAGAAAGGGGATAAGCATATTGGGCTATACATAAGCACAAGACAACTACATATAGTTCAGGGTGACACGGTTGTACGGAAAAAATATAAGGCATTAAGTCTTTTCACTGGCCGTAATGTCATTTTAAGACGCACATTACGCCATTCTGAGTAAGTTAATACGTTTTATAAAAGAGTGTTGCACCATTGAATACATGCAGAGAATCGATAATATATCGATAAACAACAAGCAGACACTCAGACACAGTAGGTACTCATGTGGAAGTGGCACAAGGCTGTAGAAACGGCGCCGCAGTTTGCCGAGGAAACATCGGAAACAAATAATTGCCTGAAAGCAACCTATTACGGATAATATCCTACGATTGTTTCTATGCGATGCCATAGCAATATGAATGTTTAGTGGTTCATGTGGACACCTACAAACTGTCCTTTGTACCAAATCTGAAAATAAGTGCAAGTTGTAGGTATGTATAGTCATCAGACAGGTACCGCCATCTGTCATGTTGACACCTGTATGTATCTCCGGGGAAATGTAGGTGCTATTACAGCTCAGCCTACCTTTAGAGACCTTTGTAGGAAGGCGTGAACATAAAATAACAAACATCACAACTGGTTTGCCTTGTTCTGCACGCTCTGGGTAAACTTTGTTTGCGTATTAGTTTGTAAGTATTCATGTTTGTGTCACAATCACTGGCCTATAACGGAGATAGCTTATAGCCCGGTTTAATTCATAGACAACTATATACCTATGGGATATTATTTAGCCGCGGATAGCACCGCGGGATCTTACGAGTCCAGCTAATGTCATAAAAGCAAATGTTTGTCAGAATACTCGTTATTCAATGACGCCAGAACGGCTGAATGGAATTGTATGAAGTTTGACAATACATGTGTACTTGTTGTACATTATTAGAAAAATTTAAAGGATAATTAATTCCAGAAAAATCTTCAAATGAAATGAAATAAAATGTTTATTCGGCAGAACACGGTTTGTTACTGTTACGGGCTGGGGTTCGGGATAATTTAATGATAGCCGGTTGTTACACTTAAACGACACTTTATTCTATACACAGAATAATTCCGGAAACTTGTACGATAAATCCGTACACTTCGCTACAATTCTATTCACTATAACACTGATCACTACAACACAGTAACAGTAGAACACAGTAAACACTAGACACTGATACACTTCTACTCTGTGTACACTACAACACAGTAACAGTAGAACACAGTAAACACTAGGCACTGAAACACTTCACTCGCGGAGTAAGGTCGGAGTGAACTCGAACTGAACTCGGAGAGAACTGACTAACTAACTCAACTCACTCACTTAACTAACTCTCTAAACTGACTGACTTAACTGACTGTGCCCATCGGGTACCGCCTTATATATGGCACCGGTACGACATACTAGATATCGGTGGAAGTCTCTAGACTGCCATTAAGATGTTCGTAGAATTGCCGTGTGAATGCATCCGCAGAACAATGGCCGGGCGACGAAAACAACTTGTTTACGTCCTTTCTTAATTGCCTCCTTTTGTCTATATTTCCGGCTAAATGTTGTTGTTTCGCATGGCTTTCACACGGCAAGACCTCCAGAACCTTCCATCGTAACACTGCCCCCTCCTTAGACATGCTCGTCCCGAGCATCGTTAGATCCATGGTAGCGCGCCAATCGATCGCCGTGGACGACCTTCGGAGCTTCGTAGATACTCCTTTCTTCCGTACTGGATGGTGAAGCCACACCAGGGATCCCCTGCCGAATCCAGGATTGTTAATGTTTCCGTCATAGCGGATCTTCCCCCATTCAGACGTCTGTCGACCGAACTGCCTCATGTGACCGCAGAAGCCGTTCATTCTCATGCGCCAGTCCCTCGCATAATTTGTCACAGAAATTGGAGAGTTCGGTATTCTAAAGGCTCCTCCAAAACCAGCAAGCCTCCTCGCTGTCCTGGCCTCTATCTTGGTCCTGTCCAGACTTGCTCTATCTGGACAATTAAACTGCAGGAGGCCCTTTTCTTTGACTGCCGTCATTTCTTTTCCAACATGAACGGTCAGCTCTCTAAGAAGGTGAGTCTGCTCCTCCTGACATCGCACTTGCTCTTCCTGAAGTTGCACTTGCTCTTCCTGAAGTGGCACTTGCTCTTTCTGACGTCGCACTTGCTCTTCCTGACGTTGCACTTGTTCTACCTGGCGTCCTACTTGTTCTTCCTGAAGTTGCCCTTGCTCTTCCTGACGTCGCACTTGCTTTTCCGGATGTCGCACTTGCACTTCCTGATCGCACATCACCTGCTCTAGAGGCTGTTGTGTCTGCTTTTCCTGACTTCGCACTTGTACTTCCTTGTCGTGCCTCAGTTGCTCTTGAAGCCGTCGTGTCAGCTCTGCCTGACATCGCTCTTGCTCTTCTTGAAGTCGCACTTGATCTTCCCGAAGTTGTACTTGCTCTTCCTGAAGTAGCACTTGCTCTTCCTTATCGCACTTCAGCAGCTCTAGAAGCTGTTGTATCTGTTCT
>JACCPG010001857.1:0-11655 GCA_016069955.1 Drepana arcuata | reverse complement strand
ATGACACAATTTCTGGACTTCTTAACTTCCCTCCAAAAAAGTTTTGTATTGTCCTTGAAATTATGTCACAGTTTTTCATCTACAGTCATTTGGAACCTCACACGCTTCTGAGCTCTTCTGAGATCTCTTTCGTACGATTTTTTTGCCGGCGATATTTTTCTTTCATACTTTCACTTGACCTGGACATAGCCAAAATGTCTTGCCTTGCATCCTTCTTCTTTTTTACTTCTTCTTTCACTTCATCATCCCACCAACCATCGCCATTTTTGGTTGTCCGCCCTTTCGAAATGCAACAAACCTCTTTGTGGCGCATAATATGCTGGACTTAAGGAACTGCCAGCAAACATCGACACTCTCAAACACATCTTTCGGTGGACAGGCTAGCTGTTCAGATACCCTTTCTTGATATCTGTCTCTAATAGCCGCATCTTGAAGCCTCCAGCTTTTGATGCGGTCTGCGACTGCAGAACAGGGACCCCCAGCGCGGGATCGCCAGCCCGCGAACTGACCTCTTATCCTAGTTATAACTAGGATGTGGTCTGTTCCCAGGTCAGCTCCCCTATACACCCTGGTATCCATCACCTGTGTTCTGAGTCGCTGATCTATTAGAAACAGATCTATCATGCTTCGCTCATTTTTCCGTTCCCATGTATACTGATGAATCCCTTTGTGGTCGAACATGGTATTCGCCACAAAAAAGTCTCTCTCCATGCATACATCTAATATCAGCTTGCCTGTCTCGTTCACTCTCTTATCACCATACTTGCTGACTACTGCCTCGTAATCCTTACGGGCTGTCCCGACCCATCCATTCAGATCACCACAAATGATCAGCTTTTCATTCCCTTCTTTCGTCTCTAGAACATTACTCACACATTCCCAGAACTTATTCAGGTCGCAAGTGTCCGCTGAGGCCACCGGAGCATATACCGCGACTAAAAACAGTCGGGTAAGGCCTATTTTAAAGCGAGCCCAAATAAGTCTGGGGCTCACCACATCATAACTTATCATACATTCTGCCAAGCGGCTGGATAGTAGAATTCCCACTCCCTGGCAGGCGTGCTCGGTGTTTGCCACTCCTGACCACAGCACTAAACTCCCGCCGGGGAGCTCGTCTACTCCACTACCCTTCCGCTTGGTTTCAGACAAGCACACAACATCTAACTCGCTCTCTGTCATAACATCGATCAATTCGTTCATCTTATCAGCCATACCTCCTCTTACATTCCATACACCCATCCTACACTCCACACTCCACTTTCCGTCGTGAGGCACTCCGCGTGATGGGTGGCGGTCCCCATCGCCGCACTGTGCTGGATTTTTCGCACTTATTGAAAGAAGGATAACTGCTGGAAATAAGGTGAATGTGTCGGCGTTGATGGGCAGTAAAAGTCTGAGCAAGAATGCTCGAGTTGCTGTCCACAACGCGATATTGGTACCTACCTTATTGTATGGCAGCGAATCCTGAGTATGTCAGAGGAAGTATGAAAATAGCTTGAATGCAGTTGAGATGCGATCTCTTCGAAAAATGTTATGTTAATGTTACGCCGCAACGATTTTAGATCGAATCCGCAATTAAGAGATTCGCAAATCAACTGGCGTGAATGAGGGTGTGATTGTAAAGATGAAGAAAGGCATGTTACGTTGGTTTGGACTTGGCGTGATGGTATGTATGTATGTATGTAGATATTTAGAACTTTGAGTGGTAAGTTAAATTGTGTATCATTTAACATACATGATCGGCAGGCTTGTGAGGGTCGTCGTCGAGGCTGGCCAGCAGGGGCTCCCGGCTGCCGCCGCGTGCCGGGCCGGGCTCGGCGGCGGGCGGGGCGCGGCAGCGCAGGGCGGGCAGGCACAGGCACCGGGCGAACTGACCGCAGGGGCGAACCGGGCGGCGGAGCGCGCGCGGGCACGGAGCTGGCGCGCTGCAGGGCCTCGCTGGCCGCGCCCGCCGCGCCCGCCCCGCCCGCCGCGCCGGCCGCGCGCCGGGAGTCTGAGAACTTCTTCCGCTTGCGCTTGAGGGCGGCGAGCGCGGTGAGCGGGTGCAGCGGGCCCCCGCGGCCGCCGCGCTCGGGGCTGCGCTGGGAGTCGCTGCCGGACTCGGACTGCTCGCTGCCGCTGCCAGAATACCATGCGATATGATCCCACTGGAACTCCTCTAGGTCGCACTCAGGGAGCGCCATCTCATTGCCAATAAAGTACAGAGGTTTTTTTTTTGGATACTTTAGTTTTTACTAAAAGTCCCCGCGATGGATACGGGCGGCTTTTAGCCTTTTATAGTATAGCTTTTAGTCTTTCCGTTCTTGTTCTTTTCTCATACCATTGCATAACTTGAAGTTATGCGTATGGGTTTTTATAATATCCTCACGCCTTCCCACAAGGGTCCCCGAAGGGGTAGGCAGAGGTGTATAGGTAATACCCACACACCCACTTTCCGCCAGAGGTATATTAGGTGCCAACGTGACAGATTGCGAGTCCATCGCCGTTACTCGAGCACGACTATACATACGCCTTTGAATTTCTTCTCAGACGTATGCAGGTTTCCTCTCGATGTTTTCCTTCACCGTTAAGCTCGTGGTGTGACTAATCACTGTACTTAAGTTCAGAAAAACTCATTGGTACTCGGTTTTTAAGGAGGTGTTCTATTGTCTGACTTGTTGTGCTGTCTCATGGGCATGTTTCATCGTCAACTATGTTCATCCTTTTGAGATATGCTTTAATTAAGACATGAGATAATTATTTGAGTGAGGGAGAATGTGAGGTCGGTGTGTTTTCTTAGTTCTCTGATTGATTCTATATCTGGTAGGCATTTCTTTATTTCGCTTCCTGTACGGGCTGAGGTGTAGACTTTGTTGCTTTCATTTTCTGTTTCTATTTTACTGTTATATTTAAAATGGCTGATAGGGAATTTGGTGAAGTCGGGTTTTTTATGGAGAGTGGCGTCTTTTTTGGCTTCCGGCTTCCTCGTTACCTGGAAGTCCGTTATGGGCTTTAACCCAGATGAATGTGATGTCTCTTGTAGTTGTGATTTTACGAATGTGATTTTGGATGCTGTTTACTGTTATGGTTAAGGCTGTTTTTGTTTGCTATTTCCTGGTGGGCTGGTGAGTGAAACAGTGGAGGCAGGCTTTTTCAATGGCCAGGCATACTGCCTGGAATACCGGGTAGGTGTCGTGTAGCTTCATCCTGTAGAGTCTTTTGGAGCCTCCAGGGTTGAAGACCACGACAGTCGCTCCGACCTTTCCATCGTGTTTGCTGCCATCGGTGTAAATTTGGGTTTCTTCTGGTGGGCATAGTAATGTAAGGTCCTGTTCATTTTAAACTTTTTTGATTTGAGAGGTAGCTATATTCGGCAGGTTTATTATTACGACAAAGTTGTGTTATCATTGAATGGCAACGTACTTCCTAATAAAATGTATCGGGATTAACGTTAAAATGCCACCATGCTTCTTCGGAATCTCGGTAGGTATATCGCACTCTCTCTCGCTACGATAAATTGAATGAGCACTAGTTAACGATATAATATAGTACCTATATCAGTAAATGGAGACATTCGTACCTGGGGGATTGCCTGGCGTGGTCGCAAACGGAGTCCTCGGAACGCGAGCGGCCGATCAGCTTGGACACGCGGGCGGCGCGCGCGGCCTCGATGATGGTGCCCCAGCGACGCTAGGGGAGGAGGGAGTCAGGCGAGGGCTACAGGGCCCCTCGCTACTCTTAGGTTAGTACCTAAGAGTAGCGAGGTATTAGGCGAGGCGTAAGCGTTTACTTCATCATTCGGTTTGGTATTCGGAGGTTGCCTAGTTAAATCAATATCGGTTAAATGACCTGTGCGACAGTGTGTACCTTGTGCGAGGCCGGCTTGCGGCGCGGCGCGGCCTGTGCGCCGTCGGAGAGCGAGGACTGCGACGTGCGCAGGCGCGCGCCCAGCAGCGCCGACAGCGAGGCGTGGTGCGCCGCGCCGTGCGCGCCGCCGTGCTCGTGGTGCAGCGACGCGTAGAACTCGTCCACCGGCGCCAGCGAGCCGCTCGGCGCGATGTTGAAGCCCTTCATCAGCCGCCGCTCCTTCTGCCGGTTCTTCTTGCCGCCCCCGCCGCCTGGTTGCCGCAGACGGTGCAATCGTACGCGAGACGCGTAACGTTTCCGCAAAAGTGAACGAGAGATGTGGCTCGGAATGTGCGAGAGAAGGCGATAGAATTTAAAAGATCCGGTGTGAGGAGGATCCCCGCCGGGAACCCTTGTCGGAAGACGCGAAGGTAATCGAGAAGGAAGGTAATGAGCAAGCGAGCGCAAGAGACAGACGACCACTACCTGGCGCACCAGCGTTCGCGGTGGACGTGTTCATGCCGGAGTTGCGAAGAATTTCGACTAGCTCGCAGCGAAACGCGCTGACGTCCTGCTTGATCTCGTTGACGTCGTCCTCCGTGACGCCGCCGCACTCCGCGCGCCGCTGCTGCACCGTCACGTAGCGCCGCACCAGGTTGCGCATTATGGCCTAAGTCATCGCACAAAGTCATCTGTGATGCAGTCGATGGGGCCCAAGAAGCGAGGCGGGACAAGGGACTGCAATCATTGATTCGCAAATAAATCTCTGTTTTCATATTTTTGAATTACCTGATAGCGGAAATCTCTCTCGTTGGCTTGCTTTGCTTTTCTCTGAAAATAACATTATTTGATGTAGAATATTTACAAAAAATTGTGTGGTCAACAAATATGATCGTAGGAGTTATAACATAATAACAGTTATATTTTGACTCCAAGCATAAGAGTTAAATTATTGAATATAGTATAGGGGCGGAGGGCGGAGAGCATGGATAGGGAGCATACCCGGATGGTGCGCATGTGCTCGCGCTTGGCGCGCGCGTGTCCGCACAGGCGGCGCTGCAGCCAGCGCCAGGCGTACAGCGCCGACTTGGGCGAGGGCAGCACGTTGAAGGGCGGCGGCGCCGTGCCTCCTTCCTCAAAGTAGCTGATCCACAGCTTGCTGCGCGCGAACTTCCACTCTACATCGGCGCGCTCCTGTGACGTCACAACTTTGTGGTTAGTTTCCTAGCTGAGTGTAGAGAAACGAATGAAGTACTATTTATTTATTTATTTATTGATCACCAACAAGATGTACATTATTACAAGTAATAAAAATCATTCGAAGTTGTGCTTGTGCTAAATGCCATCTTAATTATAGGTGAAAACTGCATGCAAAAAAACAGAAGACTAATTAACTAAAATTAAAGCCTATTAATGGGAGAGAAGCAGCCTTGGCGTGAGCGCGAGGCTTTTTCAACAAACGGTTGGAGATTCGCAAACCTGGGCCGTTTCTTTGGTGCTGAGAAATGTATCAACTTTACTATCTACTCACAGATATAAGTTGGTACGAATGGTTCATCATGGCGATGAGGAGGTTGAGGAGTACGATCACGTTGATAACTGCGTAGGTGCCGAACATGAGCATGCCCCAAAATCGGGTGAAGATCTTGATGCCGTCCAGCTCGAATGAGTCCAGGTCCACCAAGCCGAACGCCGCCCAGAACAATGTCTGCATTGTCTCGAACAAACTGGCAACAACAACGGAACATTACATATAGTACCAATATTTCCGACGACGAGTGCTTTCCACATCAAATGTTGATTCCAATATTTTGTCAGTCGTTTGTTTGGGGTTCTCTTCAGACAATATATTAAAGCCCATTAAAGAGTGCTCTGAGTGGGAGAGGAACTCATTCGTCCGTTCAAACAATTCGTTCCACTCAAACGAGGTCGATAATGAGACCTTGTTGGTGCTAAGAACCTTAGCAACCTATGAGATCATAGTTATCGCTTTCACTGCCCGTAACTGGGTTTGACAGATGACAGCATTAATAGCTTTATAATATGTATGTATATGGTTACTTGGCGAAACGTCTCCACACGATGCAGGCGTCAGGGTCGGGCAGGGTGCCGTTGGCGGCGACCGCGGACGAGCCCGTGGGGGTGCACCTCTTCTTCTCCATGTCGGCGTAGTACCACAGGAGCTGGTTCAGGCCTGGATATATGCGGAACCTATTACCCATGCTCAAACCCTGTTAACACTGAAATTTAGGACAATACATTTTGAAGTTTTCCGAATACACAGGCCCATCCGAACATCGTTTACAATACTGACAAAAAATCCAAGTGGACTTTTAGCATTACAATTAGAATGTGCTATAGGTATTCGGTTGGCTTCTACCTCAGTGAAAGAAGTTCACAAGTCTCAAATGGACACTTGGCCAGTACTCGGTACACTCTGCAAGCAGTAGCGCTAAACTAGTTGAGCTACCCAGCGAAATAGATGTTGCCAAAGCATATAAACCAACGAATAGCAAAATTACCGCAAGAGAAGGCAAATATGACGAGTATATCTAGCACGAAGAACTTGAGTATGTCGAGCACCATGCGGCTGAGCGAGACCTGCAGCGGGCCGAGGTGCGGGTTCACGCTGAATATGTACACCAGCTTGAGGCTGGAGAAGATGTTGGCGGCGGAGAACAGCCCCTCCGAGAGCAGCATCGGGTCCCACGCGTCCCACTTCTCGCGCGGCTGGTTCCACTGCAGCCCCTGCGACATCTCGCGCCGCACCTACGTCACGCATCATGCTCACTGCACGCGTCACGTGACACGACACTGCCACCCATACACATACAATACACGGCTGTATGATGGCGAACATTATCATTATTTCACGTATAGTTGCACCGGGTATAGTCATTAATGGATTCATTAGAATTATGATTAGAGTTCTGCTACGATGGAATACACATTTCTTTTTAATTAGGTGTTTTGTTTCCCCAATAGGTTACGTTAGATGTAGAAGAGGCTGGTGCACACTGAGCGCCGGTACCTGGAAGTGCGACACGATCCTGAGCGCCACGGTGGCCACGTACAGTGAGTTGGTGACGAAGTCTATCACGTTCCACATGTCGTGCACGTACTCGCGCAGGCCCATGTCCCACAGCTGCTTCACCTCGCTCCAGATGAGCCCTGCCGTCACATACAACGACACCACTGCACTTGAACAACACACTTCTCGTGTGACACCGCTCAGAGCTACATTTTGTGGAGCTTTTGGTAAGCTCTATTTATTTCTTAATTGGTACGCATGAACTTTGTAACTAATAACAACAATACTCAATTAACTTTGATTTAACTGTAAACTCCAACATGCGACACCAAAACATAGATAAAAGAGTGTGGAGCATACCGCTGACCCAAGCCAGAATGAGCCACTCGACGAGCGAGGGCGGCGCCCCGCGGCGGGACACGGGCTCGTCCTGCTGCCCGCCCCAGAAGAACCCGCCCGCCGCAGTCTCGATGCGCTGCGACGCCAGGATCAGCAAAACTGCGCATTCACATGGCTTTAGTGCTTGTGCTCTTGGCTTCTCTTATTGGAGGGAACCAATGGTACCGCGACGTCCAAGTGCATCAAATATACAAATAACTAGCTTCGTCTCGCGATTTCACCCGCCTATACAAACAAACGATAAATAAATATCCCATGTGTTATCCAGCGAATAATGTATCTATGTGCCAAATTTCATCCAATTCCGTTCAGTAATTGTAACGTGAAAGAGGAACAAACAACCTCACAAACTTTCGCATTGACTAGCTCTGCCCCGCTGGTATCACCCGCGTAAAATCGATGTCATTAGGTATATATAATTTTATTTTAATAGATTTATTTTCAGAACAAAACAATGCATTAATCCAGCTAATAATGTATAATTCTTTTACCCCGTATACAAAATTAAAATCTTTTTATTTCACATAGGCCCAGGTGGGCACTTATAAAACGTCGAAAAAGAAGCACGGTTCGGGTTGGTCGCTTCCATGGAGAAGAACCGGCAAGATACTCCATGGTTACTCTTTTAAAATCATTAGGCATATACAATATTTTTTCAACAACATAGGCCCGACAATAGGTCGTTGCTTACAATAACAAAGCATACATAAAATGGTATCCTATATCCTTTCCAATACCTTAGAGAATATGTATACGAAGTTTTATGATAATCGGTTTAGTAGTTTTTACGTGAAAGCGAAACTAACAAACATACTTACATTCACATTTTTAATATTATATAGTAAGGTTATTTGTAGCTTGTCATTTAACCTGGGCTGTTGTCTGTATACACACATAAGAACATGAAATAGCTGGCCGAGTGGCAAAGGAACTTGATGAAGGGCTTGCGCAGCGTGCGGCCGGCGGCGGAGTGCGGCGCGGCGATGTAGGCCAGCGAGTACAGCGGGAACATGGCGCCGATGCGCACCATCTCGGCCGCCTGCAGCAGCATGTTCTTGCGCCGGAAGCCCGGCACGCTCTCGTACCAGATGGACGCCAGCAGCTGCTGCACGTTGGGGTGCGCCACGAACTGCACACCACACGTTACGGCAGCTGTATCACACACTGAT
This sequence comes from Drepana arcuata, assembly GCA_016069955.1. NCBI lineage: Eukaryota > Metazoa > Arthropoda > Insecta > Lepidoptera > Drepanidae > Drepana > Drepana arcuata. The sequence continues at coordinate 3,231 of JACCPG010001857.1, read as the reverse complement.
CATTGTCAGTCGCCGGCAACCCTCTAAATTATGTATTTTTTATATACATTCCAATCGAAAAGCTTATATAATACATGAACCGAAGTGTAAGTTTTATTACTTTACCTTCTTCAGTTTGTTGCGGACGACTTGTTTAAATAATAATATTATAATATACCTAAGTATAAGTTGCGACCATAATCAGGGCCCGTGTACTCCGGTGACTCGGCTAGAGGAAACTACACAAGTCATGTTCGATATAGATGTCACCAAAACGTACCTATTTGCGTAAGTCATGCCTTATCTATGGTGGTAATGCCGCATACCTTCTTTTGGCGCAGCTTGATGGCCAGCTTGAGCCTGGAGAGGCGCATGCGCTCGGGCGCGCCGGGCTCCGCCAGCGGCGCCTGCGGCGAGCCCTTCTCGTGGTTCAGCAGCACCTGGACAGGGGGCCGGACGGAACGGCTCAGTATCCTCAGCATCACCCGTGCCCGCCCGGTACGGCGTATAGCCAATATATCTATACCTGCAACTCGTTCGAGGTACGCGTGTGGTCCAGGAGCGCGGTGGCGAACTCCTGGCACTGCGCGCGCAGCTCTTGGTATTCTGTCTTGAACTCATGCTCGAGCGCTGACAGCCGGCGCAGCTCCCACGACAGCTCGAATGCGGACAGGATCGGGTCCTTGGGTATAATGATAACAATAAGGAATGCTACGTCCGTTTGGCGCTTGTGTTATGATATTATGAAAGGTAACTACACATTTGGAATATGCACGTATCAGGAGGGGGGAGTACCTTGGAGGAGAGCGCGATGAGCGAGGGCGAGGCGAGCGCGCGGTAGGCGTTGATGCGCGAGCGCGAGTGGCGCAGCGAGTCCTCGTAGCGCGAGCGCACGCACTCGTCGCAGCCGCAGCGCACGTCGTGCGGCACGGGCAGCGAGGCGCCGCGGTCCAGCAGCAGCTTGATGATCTCGTAGCTGTCGCGGTGCGCCGCCAGGATCAGCGGCGTGATGTCGGCCGTGAACGTGGCCGTCTCCGGCGGGAGCGCCTCCCAGCTCTGCGCCAGAACACTCACTCGCACGCGACACTCCGCTCTATACACACTGCCAGGACGCACAGCCTGGCTTGCTACTACTTGAATAAAACTATGGACTTTATTAGGTAAAAAATAAGTTTTCCCTCATAAGATAAGTAGGTATTGAAAAAACTTATATTTTATAATATTAGTTCTTTTTTATATATAAGGGTCTTTATCGGTTCTCTTTCTGACTGTTTGTTCGTTCGCCATTCACGCATAAACTGTGACATAGAACCCTATATAGTTATCGCTAATGTATTATTGCCAGAGGTCTGACTTCAAATATAGGTTACGTTGTAGCGCAGGAAAACTGGGCCCCATCAGCGGCGCTGCTATCGTCGAAGCGATCATAGGTGGCACAGTTATGGAGTTGATGCAAAACGTTGTTGGAAAATTTTAGTCGCGTAGCACCTCTACACTGCTCGCGTAGCACGTAGCCCTTCTACGATTTGACTTAACCGTAGCATGACCCCCGTAGTAGCGTAGAACGTTATAAAACGCTGTAGAGCCACCGTTAGAGTACAATACTCGAGGAGGTCTGGAGGAATACATTCTCCCCGATACAAGAGAATAAGGTTGTTTGATTGCGTATATCAGCATATCTAGTATATCAGCTCCTCACGCTAGGCAGCTCTAATTTGATACGGAGCTCCCATTGCTAACTATGGCTTTTTTACCCGAGCTATACAAGCAATATGTTGGAAGGTCACATTTAATATATTTAATGCTATTTATAACCTGCTTGAATAAGCGAAGATACATCGCCTTGAGTAAAGTGGAGGTACTAGTATCCAGCCTACCAAATCCCTAGCTACACGTAAAAATGGGCCACACAGCACTTCACGCCACTTTAAGTAATTGACTACAGCAATATAAAGTACCTACATACTTATGTACATATTTTGCTATTATAGACTACGATATATGTAAGTATATATTGTTTATGTATACAGTGGATCATTCCGCTGCATACATTAGCAACGTACGCTCGCAATAGGACTTCTTGAACACAATTGTCGGGTGAACGCTGTGACTCACGAGAAAGTAAGCAGCCCTGGCAAGATGCGGACTGGGCCTGTGTCGAACACCTGACGGAGGTCCCACTATGTGGACATTATAAGGACCCAATCGCGTCATTAATCAATGTTCAAGTTACGACATAGATATTTAGTAGTCATAGTTTTCTTCTTCGAAATTAAAGCCTAGCTAATGGTTATCTACTTTTAGGGCCTCGTGTGCCGTGCATTTGCGCTCAGTAGCGCTGCATGTGCTACGCCTAGGGGGATGTGTAGCCAGACGCGATACATAGATGCAATGCGGGTCCTAACGGCGGTATACTAACGTTGGGTTCGCCGGGCTTGCGCGTGCGCTCCTCGTGGTCCAGCAAGGCCTCGACCGCCTCCACGAACTCCTCGGAGATGGCGTGCAGCAGCGCGTCGCGCGTCTCCACGCCGAACTCCAGCAGCAGCTCGACCATCTCGAGGTTCTCGTTGTCGATGGCCATGAGCAGCGCGCTGCGGCCCAGCGGGTCCACGCAGTCCACGCCCACGTGGCCCGTGTCGCGAGCCCGCTGCAGCACGCGCCTCGTGCCCGCCACGTCGCCGCGCTCCACGCCCAGCAGGTACTTCTTCTCCTCCAGCGACAGCACCGCCATCTCCTGGTGCGGCCGCACCACGTTCTCCTCCTCCGTCATGCCGTGGATGCTGTGCCGCTGCAACACACATTCACACGTGTGCACACTCGCATCGAATGCACTTAACATGGCGAGCGTACGTATTGGACATGGACACGGCTCGTAACGTGTCCTTCAGTAGGTCCGTCTCTTCCTCTGCATCAGTAGAGGTATGCAGGCAACGTGGTCACACGAGTGGCCCACGTGGCTGGCGGCGGTACACTCGGTGAAGTACGTTACGTGAACGCTCGATTCGTGCGTACGTTTTGATAGAGGCAATACCAATATGTTTAGTAATTTCATTGAAGCCGCTCTGGGAATAGGCGGGTACCTCGAGTGGGTCGCTAATGAAATGAAACGGGTTCGGCCCGCGATGGCTTGGTATAGTACACGTGCTATACCAAGTGCGCCCAGTGCTGATGCCTGCCGACATGTTGGTGCCACGCGCCGTGAGGCGATCACTTTGGTCACATACCATCTAACCATAAGGACACTACGCTAAT
>JACCPG010001854.1:0-12659 GCA_016069955.1 Drepana arcuata | reverse complement strand
GGTTACCGCCCTGAAGTTCAGTTTAAATGAAAATAAGATAATAATTCTTGATCATAATTTTATTGAACCAGTGAGGCTATGCTGCTCTTATATACGACCCTGCGCTGTCTCGGATTGAGACCACAATAGCGGCTTGTGGTGTAGTATACATATTGTATAGATATTGATACTCGTGGAGAAATGTTGGGCGCACGAGAGAGCAGCCGTGGTATCGTGTCGACAGCCCGCCCTGAACGGGTCGCGGCAGGTATCCCGTGCCGCCGGGAGGAGAAGCGCCCGACCCTACGAGTCCCAGAAAGTAGCCCTCATAAGCATACGAATGTATCTGCCGTCTCGATACCGCGCTCGCAGACGAGTGCCTACGACCACATTCCGCGTTGCTCGGCTCAAACGAATTTCCGTTACTACGGAATAAAAGTGTGCGGTTTTGAAGTATTCAAATTACGTATTCAAGTAGATCCAGCCATTCAGGAATAATATATGTTTATTGCTGGAACAGAATAGGAGCAGCCACATGTTGCCGCACTAGCTGAAATACTTACTAGGTCGGGGAACTGATTCAGCTACAATACTGCATCGCGACGGACACAAGGTGAAAAATTGAATATAAGTAGTGAATGAACCAACGTCCCACTGGGCGGCGGCGCGCCGAGGAGCATCTCGCCCGCTGTAAGGCTGAGTCGGGACTATTGTATGGCACCGAGCCGCGCGCAAACATTATTAATTCAATCGTATTAACTCCGGGCGGCCAGGAATTATTGTAATTATGTTGTCCCACCACTCCCAATAATTACCTTTGTCCTTGTACAGCGGCAGCCGGCTCTGATGAGCTCCGCGCGATTGGAGTGTACTTCAACACAACAAAAGATATTATGCCGGCATAATGTTACAATAAATATGATACGTTTGTCGTTTGTTTTATGACCGGCGCACAATTCGCCAATTACAACCGTTTGAAGTGGATCATTTGGGGGAGGGGGGGGGGGGGGGGGTTGGTGCCGATGGAGACAGCTCTGCGCCCAGGTGAAGGCGGGCGGCGCTCCTTAATTAGCATAACATTGTTGTTTGCTTTCGGCACACATTAAACGAATATCACTGGTTCCTTTGTATAACACACATTACACCCAGTTAAAGCTTTTAGAAATTATATTTGGGTCACTGCCATGTTTCTGTTTAAACATGAGCATGTCTGTGTCGTGATGAGACTGGCTGCGATATAAAACATATGTAGCCATAGAGAGGTCTCCGTGAAGATCATTGTTGTAAAGCCGATACAAGTTTCGGCAGTAGGTATTGCTCGGAGGCGGCCGCCAATCTATCATGTCCCCGCCGTCGGCGCCTGTTCGGTAATTTAAGTAATAAAAAGCGGTACTAGATATCCTAAGTAGATATAGCGCTTGAAGAAGCGCAATGTTTGTGTTTCTAAACGGTTCGATCACCACAGGTGATTTGGTCCCCATTTGTCAAACAATGGATTAGCAGGCAATCGCCGATGAGCACACAGCTCGGCGCGGGAACAACGATCGCGCGTCAGCGTGTGATTGATGACACCTCGGCCGATGTGTCGTTGAGAGATCGCACCTCGCCATCCTGGTGTGGGATACATATTTAGATTGATGCCCGCCAGGCGACACCTCGGCCGATGTGTCGTTGAGAGATCGCACCTCGCCATCCCGGTGTGGGATACATATTTAGATTGATGCCCGCCAGGCGACACCTCGGCCGGTGTGTCGTTGAGAGATCGCACCTCGCCATCCCGTGTGGGATACATATTTAGATTGAAGCTGTGGCGACACTCGGCCGGATGTGTCGTTGAGAGATCGCACTCGCCATCCCTGCGGGATATGATGTAGATTGATGCCTCGCTGGCATTAATTCCTCGGCCGATGTGTCGTTGAGAGATCGCACCTCGCCATCCCGGTGTGGGATACATATTTAGATTGATGCCCGCCAGGCGACACCTCGGCCGATGTGTCGTTGAGAGATCGCACCTCGCCATCCCGGTGTGGGATACATATTTAGATTGATGCCCGCCAGGCGACACCTCGGCCGATGTGTCGTTGAGAGATCGCACCTCGCCATCCCGGTGTGGGATACATATTTAGATTGATGGAAACAAATTAATCTGTTCCTACAAACTCAGGCATGCGGCAGTCGATTTCGGCCTGGTGACTTGTTTGTGTTTGTGCTATTTTAACTAGAAGTTTGAAGCGAGGTGAGCGTGCCCTTAGCTATTCTCACGTTTTTATATAACTCCAAAAAAATCATGTTGTGTTTGTGGACGTCGCACAAAGGACCCGGCCTGAAGATGATTGAATCCGCAATGTTTTAGTAACACATTGGAATGGTTGTCTCGGTTACTCTCGACTCTCAAATCGTTATGACATGTAAACACGGCCGTAAAGCGTGTCCAATGAAGCGGAACATGTTTTCGATTGACTTGAGCAACTCCCACATATACGCAAGTATTTTATCGCTTATTTGACAGCAGCCTGAGCTTCTTTCCAAACAATACAAGGTTATAAATGAACATGGTGATGGCACGCTATGATTCTGATTCGTTAAATGTATAATTTCCTTCTAGCAGAGGTTTGACTTACGCTAAGCTCATGTATGGGTATGTCTGTTCAGATTTATTCAATCATTAAAACTCTTTTATTTGTTGTTTTTTTATCTAAAGTCATAAAAGCTATACAAATAGACCAGCACCTCACACACAGATGAGGTGGTTCTTATGACTGTTAACGCTCTTTCTTTAGTGATTCCAGTAATGTACAAATAAAGCTGGATGAAGAGAGACATGTTTGTTTCTTAGCTATGCATAGCACATAGCCCCTAAAAAGATAACGGTGATATAAACGAGCATTCGATTACAGCCGACGACTTGGTAATTGTTTCCTCAGCGAGCGAAGTGTATCGTATCATAAATTAATCACGAAGAATGTAGACAATGCAATGAATGCTCTCCTTATATCTCTCCTATTTGTAGGCTAATCTAATACTTGTTCATATTGGTTTCATGAAGGCAGCTCACGAGATACCAGGATAACATCATTATTGGGCGGTCGGCCGAGCGTGCGTCCTCTGGCAATATCGCGAGAAATATATTACCTTGTATCCTAATAAGCACCAGGACTCATCAAAAATACCAATCTCGGGTATAGGCCAGTACTCTCGTCTCCCCTTAATTATTTAGTTTGTACCAGTGTGTACATACACAATGATACAATTTCAGCAAGCATTTAAATCTAAATGGATCGCAATGAGCAGCCTCGCCCAAACTAGGATGTCGATATTGAAGCGCTTCTTAAAGAGGGCCTCGTACTCATTCATCGCTAAGCCTTTAGAGGGGCAGTCGGTCGTGTCGCCTGTTGACGAGTCGCTCAAAGCCGCTGGCGAAGTGATTTACAACAAACAAACAGGAAAAACGTAATTTGCCTCAATGGTACCTATCTGCCGGGAGGTGCGCCATTCCTGTGGTGTGGTGACATTCATGTCCGCTATAGCCGCTCCCATGGCAAATATACAGCCTGCCGCAGTTTGTATCACATTATGAACGTTTTAAAGGCACGCGAACGTACTGCAGCGAGGGGAACTCTGTACAACATGCGTCTGCAACTTGGGCAAAATATGTATATGTCGTATACAGTTATAACAAGACGGATTTTATGTTAAGCCATTGATATCCTCATTGAAGGGATACCTCAAAAGAATGAAGGGAAAAGCTCAGCCACATATAAACTTATTGGCTGTGTGCAACAGTGTGCCTTTAGGAAATAATGAAACCCATTGAATACAATGGGTTTCATTATTTCCTAAAGGCCCACACATATTGACTGCAGGGGCTGCGCTAGGCCTCCAGATATTAAATCTAAGTTCATAATGTAGCTCGCCGACATAAACGTAACAAAATGTTGGGATCGCGCGTGTCTTCCGCGAACTTGCCAACTGGGTGGTGATGTACTTTGACAAAGGCATCCTGTAAGCTGATTCTTCCATCTCGCGCTGCGCCACCAAAGTTGCGCGCGTGACGCACAAACTAACGCCCCAACCTACCGGCTTCATTCCCTTCCCGCCAATTTGTGTCAAACTTCCGCAAAGTTACGAATTGGACAAATTTATTTCACACGCTCACCGGTCGGTGTAATTTATTAATAAAATTTGTCAATTTTATCGTTTACGTGTCATCTTAAAGTAATTTGGGAGCCGGCGGGTGTGACCCCGTATAATGCTTGTATTTAACATGTTATACATTTAACTTATCTTATCTTTTCTGAAATATTACTATTATCTTGAGTTTATCTTGAGTTACATAAGTTAAATATCAATTAGACGAGTGATGAAAAATAAAAGCTATACGTAAGACTTGTTATAAGAGTGCGCAACAATCACAACTGCAAAGTGTTATACTTACTTAGATCGCGTCGTGACCCCGCAACGGGAGATCTGAAAGACCTGACCTAACATAAAGGGACGGCGGAAATAAATACTGATAAACTACTGATTATATAAGGCTCGCTTATAATTTTAATGGTGTGATAAAGTGGAATACCTAAATTATTTTTGTTCGGGAAATGGAATAAAGGGATGAGGCTATTATCCCCAGTACTGACTCAGCTACTGTAGCGGCAGCATTACCCGTGCTCATTACATACCAAAGCCGAAGATTGATTGATATCGAATGTGAAGTACGAGTATATTGGGTACACTTTAGTACCTATCACAGCTCGGCATTGATGAGCGTTTGTATTTTCCGGCTTATTTCGAGGTCAATAAAGGTTAAAGTGAGCGATCTATCGCGGCGAGAGCAATCGAGGTGTTTTGTGTCACTGTTAATTGGAACACGGCAGTGGGCGCCCACCGTGGGGCTGGCGTAATCACACCGGGAGACATTTCGCTGTTGCTCTTATATACACAAATACAACTACTACTTTGTGTTATGGACCTAATTCACTAGTTAATGTGCCATTTGCTCGTGCCCGCGCACACAACACAAATGTTATGCGTATAACAAATGTCGGTAATTATACGAACAGTCACATAGCTCTACAAAGCTTTATTTACAATGGAAAGGTCAGTATCATAGCATTACAGATATATTCAATCCGGTACGTGATTAGGTTATAATAATGAGACTTTCTTCTTAATAATTCAATACAACATTTCGCCTGATACTTATATACACCTACATTTTCGAACTAAAAGGGTAAAATACGCATACCGTGTGGTAACCGATTATTGTAGCCTGAGTACTTAGCTACGTAACTTACTCGTAACTTACTTACTCAATATGTTTTAATTAAATCAGTTTATGTCCCATAGACATACGTTGTATCAATTGAGTGCACTATAAAACTTAAGAAACATACCAAAATCATTTACTATAATATTAACAATAGCTTACCAGTCTTAGCTTAATTTAACAGTATTAGTTAAACTACAAAATTGCGAAGAAACCTTACCTACCTACCGCGTTAGGGACTCGGCGTGATGTAACCTTACCTACCTACCCCGTTAGGGACTCGGCGTGATGATATGAATGTTACGCAATTTTGTGCCGTTATTCAGCTCGAGCCCGTGTGTTCTCGCGGCGCGTCTATCGCGGGGCTGTTTTCTTTGTAAGCGGAGCGAGTGCTCGGGGCGAGCAATAATTACTCTTGAACAAAGCCTGAGAACACGCACTGTGCGTGCCTCGAGTGCCCGCGCCTCGTGCCACAGTACTCAATGGCAGGCAGACTGCGCTGGCTGGCGATTACAATGGGGCATATACATATCGTGGCTTCGGAGATGTACACTGTATGTTGCTTTGGTTGAATGTAGGGCATTATTAAGCATGACAACTACTCCGAAGAGATAGGCAAGGGTGTATTAGCACCCACTTTACACCGATATTTTCGCGTTTTTGCTAACATAATGTATGGCAAATTTGTATAAGTGTTGTATTTATTTGAGTTCAATCAAAATTTATAATAATAATAATAATAAATTATTCTCAATAAAATAATAAAATATCTCAATCAAAATTTAATTATTTTATTTCACATAAGCCTAGATGGGCACTTACAAAACGTCCAAAAGGTGCACGGTTCGGGTTGGTCGTTTGCCTGGAGAATCAATTAGATATTTTCCTTTGTCTTAAAGGTGATAGGTCATGACGTGGTTTGAATTTTCTCATTAATACCAAAGCCACACGGGAATATTATAGCTACTGTTTCATTGTTAGCTTTCTCAAACTTTTCTATTTACGAATTTCTCGGCTCAAATTAAGTTTGTCGCCGCAAGCCTCAGTGTGAACCCTTAAAACGTAGATTTGGTCCGTAGACTTGTGAAATAATACGCAAACCATTTCATGGAACTTAATATTAGAGCCCCATCCTGCCCTCATTAGTAATACAATAGCGGCTCAAAGCTTCGTCTAACTCGCATTTACTTTCATTAAGATTTCTAGGAATTTCATTAGCAAACCAATTTGTAAACAATGTTAACGTATTCTTTTTTGTCTCTATAATCTCAACTTTACAATCGGTCAAGCACGGATGTCCCGCATTCCATATGTATTGTTTATGAGCATATTTAAACCTATTTTTATTGTATTCTTGTACATCCCTCGTCGCTCACCTGAGTCACTACCTTACGGTAGAGTTGACCTGCGCTCTTGAGTAATAACGACAACGGCGCGTCATGGTACAGTCCCTGTATATTATCTTTATTTATGCCAACAATGCTCCCTGGATGTGTTTCTGTAGGTGGTGGCTGTCGTGGTTTGTTCCGCACTGAGTATTTCGTTAATGAGTATATCATATTTATTTCATGTGTATGATATTACTCTCACTTTCACTCTCAGCTGTAACGTACAAGTTGGATTCGCCTCGGAACCTGTTTGGATACTGCATTTTTTCCAAAATATTGGATACACGCAACTTGCACAACGTTAACTATGTTACCCTATTTGGGTGTAATGTTCAAACAGTCGGTATTTGATACAGGTACCTTATGTAGTCATGAAGATATAATGCCAGCTTTAGGCACAGTAACGCTTACAGTAGGTTGGTTATTGCGGTAGCAATGCGCCATAAGCTAATATCACAGTCATCCGTTATCATGAAGCGAGCCGGGAATAGAGAAGTAGTGAATAATATCCTTGGGGTGGAATTATTTAGCGCGCGCTATGCGATGTGAGAGCTGGGAGGGTCGGGAGGGCTGCGAGGGTCCGCACAGATTGGTGCGTGATGAGGGTGTCCTGCTTGAGATACGAGTAAATTATATTCAGTGGTGTTGCAGTTTAATCACCGACTTGTGGATCAAAAGTGAAACAATGAAACTGTGAGTCTAAAGGAACAATTAAACTTAGTTTTCAGCGAAACTGCTCGTTATTTTATGTCAAAAGCAATTTTATCAATTGAAACTACTTTTAACTGAGGCAGAGGATGCACTTGCAGCAAACTTCACTGTCGTTAAGTTAACATCGTCTGAAGTCTGAAGCCCAGAGTGGTTCTAAAAATAGAGGCTTTACCCAACATTACACTATGATGATTTAAGCCTCGGGGATAAACGACAGAGACAACTCCTTTTAAGCCTTTTCACAAAGTTTAGAGGATCCCCCCGAGGGAATGTAATGTGAGGGCAACGTCTCATTTAGCGTCTGTACGAGGATCAGTTGAGGGTACACTACGAGCCATGTAATGTCCACGCATTGCATGAAGCGGGTGCCTATGTCGATGCGTTGCCATTCAATAACTTTGATTGGCACAATTTTTCTATAATAGTAAGTGTTACTTCAACTATACCTACTCAGAAGCTTAAAATGAAGTCCACACGTGGTCCTGCACCTGAACAGTGCTCTGTATCCGTATGCGAGCTTTGTCGAAGCCCGTCTCTAGGGCTGTCCGCGTCCATCTACTGTAGAATGAATGGATGACTGAAACATCGGTGAGTTGAATAAAAAATAATTAGGGTAGTTTAAGCTTTCGGCCTTCACCCGCGAAAGCATCCGCGGCAGAGGGCGGAGGCAATTCTCCGACAATCTGTAGCAGAGGGCGCCTCAGCGAGGACAATGAAGAGCCAGTTTCGTGGATTTAATAGATTAATATGCAAATGTGAGGCGCCAAGAGGGCAGTGCGCCGCGACGCAAGCCTGGGATTACGGCTCGAGGACCACTGTTATGGATATTATACCAGCTATTAGGCGAATTAACTCACTGAGCGCTTTAATGACATCTTACCGACGGCGCTCTGGACTTCATAAAATTTAAAAGAAAGCCACAGATCATTTGAATAAGCTTTCAACTCTAATGACGAATATAAAGACCTACGTCTGCTCACTGCTGTCACCACATTGTCTGCCTGCTGTGGTGATCAAAGCAACATGTCCCTACGAAGCTGACAAGTTCTAGTCGAGAGAAATTTGACTTCCTAGAACAATATTGAAAAGTAATAACCCCATCAGTTTGATCCATTTTCCTGTTAACCAATATGTTGTTATTGCTAAGTCCTGTACAGGTATATGATATATATGATGATATAACGCGGTGCCTCCTGCCGCCGCCTCTGGATGCTGCTGAGCTACCGAGCTGCAACAACATAGATAATATGAAGTGTGATATTAACCATTTTTGCGTACCATAAAGTTTAGTAATAATCTTCATAACTTGTACGAAAACTGAGATATCCCGCGCGCTATTCGACGCTCCATGGGATCGTCGGCTCGTGTATAACGACATTGGATGATAGAACAAATGACTGAGCGACATTGAACAAATAGTAGAGGTTCCACTGTTAGAATATAAATATACAAATTGTGACCAGATATAGAGCCGTGGTGGCCGAATGGTTCGAGCAGTTGCCTGCGACGCAAAGGTCGCAGGCAACTGCTCGTATAATCGTAGTAAGTCGTAAAATGTATAATCGTGCTTGAGTAACGGCGATGGACTCGCCATCTGTCACGTTGGCACCTAATATACCTCTGGCAGAAAGTGGGTGTGTGGGTATTACCTATACACCTCTCCCTACCCCTTCGGGGACCCTTGTGGGAAGGCGTGAGGATATATATATATATATGTGACCAGATATTAGTATTATGGAGAATATTTAGTTTAGACGGTTTTTATAAAAGCCTGGTATTACTCGTACAGTTTGTCTGCACCACGCCACGGAGCGGCCATTACTCGCATGCATAGTTAGTCCTGTTGCTATATAGTTATTGAGATGATGAAGTAGCGTGCGAACTGGGACCAGCATTGGAAACATTAAATATTAAACAGCTCTGCTCGAAGATGAAATTGGAATTAGTTTCCATTGTGGCTATTGGCATGGAATTGAAACGGTCTATTAGCCGGTGGGCGGGCGGGCGGCCACAATACACGTCTGCGCGATCGAGCTGATTGGATCTTTTGATACAATTGTCGAGTCCTCTAATATCGCAACTAGCTTTTAAGGTTAAGCAGTGAGGCTCAGTCAGGCATTTGGATCATATCTCGATACGACAGAGTTTACATATAGGTGGGCATAGCACCCAATAGTTAAGAAACCTAAGGGTAAGTGAGTACCGTAGGATGAGCATATTTACTATGGGTTTAATTAATGATAGTGTAGCCCAGAATGGATACATTGTTGCATTACCATAGAGAGTTTAAATGGGCGTCAAAGCGTTGCATGAGGTGGCGTCGCCCCGTAATGTAATAACGTGCCAGGCGCGCGCTGTACGAGCATCTCTAAAATATGTGCATATAAGTGGTATACACCAATGTAGTGTCGTATGGCGGGCGAGGGATTGTTCTTGTGTGAAGCCAATGTAAACTTGTAGGCGCACCTCATAAATCACATAAAATGGCCCGAATAATTTAACTTTAGCATACTTACGTATTAATATATCACTGCCTGGCCTGGTTCAGCGCGAGCTCCTCCAATTGTGTGTATTTTATTGTATGCTCCATATTAACCGGCCATTTTACAATATGCATTATGCATTGGCCGTGTATGCATTGACATTATTGGTTCCCTATTTGTTCACCTAAACTGGAAGCTGTGTCCTTCTCCTAGGTCTCATCTATCTCTAAATTCTAATGAATTCTATAATATTGTGAATTTCAAGGACGTATTTATTATAGTCGTGCTTGAGCAACAGCGAAAAACAGTTCATCTGTTAGGTTGGCACCTAAAATCCAGCAAAAGGGGTGTGTGAGTGGGTGGTGGCACCTCTGACTACACCCTCGGATACCCTGGAGAAGGCGTGAAAATACATATAAATATAATATTGTGTTAATTAATAAGCTCAATAACTACGCAGTAGCCGATGCAGGTTTAGTCGTAATCACCCACAAAGTCACATTGCACTAAGATCTAGACTTTGAAATGAACATCCATATACCTACTGTCTCGTTGCCTACATATTCGGCTACTCGTCACCTTCGTCAGGTTGACATCTGGCGCATTGCTTAGCTTGTGTGGTGTAATTAAAACAGTATTATTCATTGAAGCAGCAGGCGTCGGCAAATTGGTGTCTCGAGAGTAGCCTCGCGCTGCTCAAGTATGGGCGGTGCGACCTCGCCCATAGCTTGCTGTTCTTAGTAATAGCCCGTTCATTCTTGGATATCTTAAAATATTTATTTAAATATGTTATATCTACATTATAATAAAAAAAATATATTTCCATTGTATTTTGATTAAAAGGGTGGCGGTATACAGAGCTCCGTGGGTAGCTGTAATTAGCATACAAGCCATTGCTGACCTTGTGACCATTTATCGCTTCCACACGTACCCTAACCAATCAAACACAAGTGACCACTTCAATAAGGTCTAAAATTATAAATAATATACATAAGTACATTGCAATCGAGCGTTGTCACACACACACACCAATGCGCGGGCAGCAAGCTTTAATTGCCCCAAGCTTGTAGTATGGACATCTGTCGCAGCTACCTCATACATTCAGCCTGTGTCTGTAATATTAATAATATTGAAGAATTTCATCTTTTGCCAAAGACCTGCTATTACAATATCTGGCGCCGGATGAGTGCGCTGACAGATGACGCACTTCCGCGCCACTGGCCGCCGCGCCTCCTGTATTATCCCCGCTGTGAATCATAACGCGGAAACTGCGAAAAAGGTAATTGACGAGACACTCGCTACATTTGTCAAGATTTCATAAATTTAATGACCTACTTACGGAGCCCAGGTGACCTTCATGTGAGCTCATGTACCTTTATTTATTGTTTTCTTAACGGACACTATTATAGGTCGATTGAGCTTCTGATTCAGGCCACAGCCATTGTCCTCCTCAGTGGAGACTTAGTGTCGTAGATCTAGGTTCCTAGTGTTTGCTAACTTGCCTTAGATGGGTGGAGTGTTATTACACATTATCAAGGAGTACATGAAACTTAGGTATTTGAATACCTATTATGAAGCTCGTAGATAACGATGGCAAGGATGAGCAGGCCCTGAGCAGGCGGCATAGAGCGAGGCTCGGCAGCGAGCAAGCCACGCACATAAATATGGTCGCGGGCCACATCAATCCTGGAGCTACATCAAGCGAGTAGCATGTTTGCCTCCAACAAATACCCTTCAACCGTAACTAATATTAGTTTGTCCAAAGATTTTTATTTGGAAGGTATCATTGAAAAGAAGGCGCAGGTAGCGCCGGCCGGGCCGCAGGTAGCGCCGCGATCCCTTTTGTCCCCTGACGGATATTTTTCAATTTGATATGACGGATAAAAGATAGGAATTCTTCCGGATATTTCTCGTCTTACGTAATTTAGAGGCTCCTGAAATATGATTGAGTTCAAAGGTTGCATGTAATTTGACTATAAACTATGGACCTCTTTATTTTCAGTACTGCTTCCACTCTAGCATGCCATATAACGGAAGCCACCAGTACTTACTGCTACTGAAACATTTGATACTGGGAGCGTACTTCATAACGGCACAGGTGATGTAGTTTCGCCTTAACATTAATATCGCTGCAGCTATATTAAGTGCTTGTCATCGCATTAGCATTAAACCGTATATACTACTGTAGCTGCACTCTTATCGGCCATCACGCTTGACATAGAAACAAGAAGTTTCGCTCTGAGAAGAACGGTTTGATAAGAGTGGCAGCATCAGCCAGCTCAGCACAGCGCACCACATCGCGGTGCGACACACGTCCGCACCGCTTCGTGTCACCGGGCCAAAGGACGAGACGAGAGGGAACCGACAACGCGCAAGCGGCGCGCCATATGCTTAGCGCATGCGCGTCACGAAGTTCGCCGATTCGAGTCACCGCTCCGATTGGTTAATTACTGGTCGCTGTGATTTGTCAATGTCAAATTCATATTTCGGGAGCTGCTAAGTGTAGGCACAAAATGTATATATATTGGGTAGTTTCTGAATAAAGATTATGCAGTTACCAGTCTACAAATACAAGTGTTTACTTTCACGCCTCTCAAGTTTGGAACAACACTCTGCCACACATACAGCAGCACATTGTCCCAACAGTGGTGACCCCGAAAAGAACACAAGGAAGGCACGAATCAACCATGAACGACACTAAATTCCTCGTCGAAGAAATTCGAAGACTATCACTCGAAGTTGCCGCATTGAGATCCGAGAGAAACGAATCCTATCAACATAAAAGCGAAAATTATCGTCGTTCACTTTCCCGCAGCAGACAGCAACATCAGTCTC
>JACCPG010001851.1:0-36744 GCA_016069955.1 Drepana arcuata | reverse complement strand
GTTCTGGCGTAAAGCTGTACTATAAATTATATTCAGCAATAATATTATACGATAATAGTATTATCATCGTCATATACATATAGATGTACATACCTCTTGCACTTCGTCCACATTCATCAGTCTCTTCATACATGCTCGCCGGTACTCTTCGCGTTCCGGTCCTTGAATGTCCGATCGATTTGATATAGGTATTCGAATATATGAAAGAGTATCCCCGAAAGGGTAGGCACCCTTGAGGTTTAACAACACTATGTTTGCCGCACATTTGGGTGCCAAGGTAACAACATATGAGAGATGGCGAGTCTACACATACATTTATTCATGTCTTCAGACACGGATGCAGGTTTCTCCACAAAGTTTTCCGTCACCATAAAGTTCATGGTATGATTAATTACTGTACATAAGTTCAGAAAAACACATTAGTGCAGTTAGGATTTGAATTTGTAATCTTCGCGGTGCAGATGACTTCTTGAACTACCCAGCCGCCGCGGCTCTATAATATATATAGCGTCGTAAGCTTTCGTAGTTCGCTTTACCAATTTCGCTTCAAACCATTAAGTATTTACTTGAAACCAAAAAGACTAATTGTCAATTGTTAATGAGAGTTCGACCTCGCCGCTGCGGCCCGAAGTCCATTACTAACCGTATCTAATTCACTTACAAAGAATTAACTCAACAACATTGAGGCATATATTTTTTTGTTATTGGATATGACAATTTGAATTCATCTGCTACACAGTGATATCTACGTTCTTGAAGTTCTCTCGCTATCATTTGAAGGTCGCGTAACTAGCTCAAATATATAATTAATATATATCTTCACGCTTTTCCACAAGGATCCCCGGAGGGGTAGGCAGAGGTGTGTACCACACTGACACCCACTTTTCGCCGTAGTTATCTTGGGTGGCAACGTGACAGATACCGAGAACATCGCGTGGAACGAGGTCTTCCTCTGCCTCTCCTTGCTCACACTTTATGAATCTATTACTTTATCTTGAAAAATATTATCACTTTGTTCATTTTTAAAGCTATAACAAATGTATATTGCATCGTCATTCACAACACTACAACTTCTAGAAGATAACTGCTTTTGCTGCGACACCTGTTTATTATGCCACATCCAAAGTGTTTTAATGATCTCGGTAATCGGCGATTAACCTGTATTTTTGACGAGACCAGCTGCTAGCGAATCGTGATCGTTTGTACGAAACCATTACGATAAAAATCACAATCGGCGAATTTACGATAAGCGTTAAAGTAATGTATTCGTGGCATGTATTGATAAGACTATAAAGATTCCTGCAGGGTCGGCAACGCGCGAGTGATACCCCTGGTGTTGCAAGCGTCCATAGGCGGCGGTAACCGCTTACCATCAGGCGGACCGCATGCTTGTTTACCACCCAAGTGGTATAAAAAAAAAAGACTCATTAAAAGCCAAGGAAAAATATACGAACATCTAAATCTGGTACCTAAATATACTAATATACTAATATACTAATAATATACCTACTAATATTATAAATGGAAAAGTTTGTGAAGACGTTTGTTACACAATTACGCTGTAACGGCTAAACAGAACTGGATAGAATTTGGCGCAGAGATAGATAATATTATACTTTTCTGAAATCTAACCATGTATTAAAATCCTCACGCCTTGCCGTAAGGTTCCTGAAAGGCACACCCACTTTCCAGCAGAGGTATATTTTAGGTGCCAACGTGACAGATGGCGAATCCATCACCGTAACTTGAGCACAACGATACATACTAATTGGATTTCTTCTCATACGTATGCAGTAATTCCTGTGCACTTTCAGAAAAACTCCGAATTGGTACAATCGAGATTCGAACTTGCAGTGTGTTGCAGGCAACTACTCGAACCACTCGGCTACCATGGCTCTGTATAAAATATTAGGCAGGTGAAACCTCGAGACTCAGTTCATAAACATATTGATAAACCTCTATATTAACCAATTTTCAACCCCCTAGGAAGGACCCGCTAACCCCTCTTGGAGGAAGTCGTGAATATCTTCACTTTTAAGAAATGTTCACTTTATCAAAACGATAGTAATTTCCAAATAACTTTTAAGCTTGAGTGACGCTCAAAATGCTTTCTTGGAAAGGATCCAGATCACGTTTAAAAGACCTGTCGATTTTAATATTAAATAAAAATCGGATTTGTACAATTTCAAATGCAGATTTCAAAACAATGTTCGTTCAGAGATTTTCCCGAAGAAAAATGGCACATGGGTGGGTGCCAACAGTTTTGGTTTTCTTTTACTCTCATTTTACTTGCAAATATATTTTCATCCTCAAAAGAAACTAACCTAATAGAGGTAGGGCAAAACGGGTTTCCCGTTCGAATTTGGAGCTGCCCGACTGGGGCAAGACCTCCACCTTATAGAAGTCCGTAGCCAAATAACACGATTTATTTGTGTTGTGTTCCTACGCGGTGAATAAGGTTTCCAGTAATGAGCTCCTTGGGGAGTGTGGACGATTGTTATATTATGTTGGCAGCAGAGGGATTAGTCCTATTATGCTGCCAACACAGTATAACCCTCCGAACACAGAGTGGCAGCGCGCAAGTGATACTTCGGTATTGTAAGCGTAAATAGGCTGCGGTAACCGTTTTTGACCGGGTGGGTAGTGTGCTTGTTTGCCACTCTTGTTGTATAAAAAAAACCTCTATGGAAATTTCCCACGTCTTCCCATAAGGTTGCTAGAAGTTCTAGACAAAAGTGTATCAACACCATTCTTTCGCCGGAGTAATATCTAGATACGAACGTGACAGATGGCGAAACCGTCTTCGAAAGACTTCCCAAACGATCATGATCCTCACGAAGTCTTCCTTCATCGCAAAGTTCGTGATGTAATCACGCATACATCCATATTAATACAAATAGGTATTACTTAAAAGTAAACAAACTTGACCATTATTACGGTTCTTTTAAAAAACCTTTATAAAAATACAACCTGTTTTCAGTAAATATTTACTCTTAAGCTGCCGCGTTTCAGTTTCAGCGCACATTTTTCAGGTACCGCATTCCCTAGAGCAACTAACGAGAGAGTTTAATTAGACGTTACATTTTAGCCATTATTCCATTCTAGGTATTTCTCAGGAGAGAGAGGCTTGATCAATGTACATGGGAATAAACTTGCTAGTTACCATATTTGGCTAGAATAAGACCTTAGCTTACTTACAGTTAAACAAGCGGATGATTATTCGTATTTTCGGCTCTCCACATGGGTCTCTGAAGGGGTGGGCAGAGGTGTAACATACTTTTTTGCTGGACATATGTTTAGGCGGATATTTGTTAATTGTTTTTGCGGGAAAGATCCCGCAAAAACAATTGAACGAAAATAGTTGAAACGTCTTAAATTTTAGATAAAAAGACCACTAAAAATTCCAACACTGAAACCAGCTCAGCTAGTCTAGCATAAATATTTACTGATCCATCTAAGCGTGATCTATCTCTGCATTTTCATCACGAGAAATCTCCGTGGCATTCTGATGGCACCATTAATCTAAAATAATAATAATAATAATAAACGTGCTTAGTCACACCACGAGCTTTACGGTGAAGGAAAACATCGAGAGCAAAACCTACATACCTACATCTGAGAAGCAAAGGCGTATGTATAATCAGTCGGGCTTGAGTAACGGCGATGGTCTCGTCATCTGTCACGTTGGCACCTAATATACCTCTGGCGGAAAGTGGGTGTGTGGGTATCACCTATACACCTCTGCCTACCCCTTCGGGGACCCTTGTGGGAAGGCGTGAGGCTATATTATTATATGTAAACTTGAGTCGAGCTTCACAGACTGACAGCTTCTATATACATTAAAGTCAAAAGATTTATTACTTAAGTTATCGCCGGAATGAAACATAGAACTTAAACTTATAGCTTAAGGTGAGGCACGTAAATTTACCACAACGACGCTTTGTGGCGTTTAGAAGCGAATATTGCGATAATATATATGTGTATCCAACGGTTAAAAAATTTAAAGAATATTTTCATATAATGTGGACGAGTATAAAGAGATTGGAAGTTCAAATACAGACTGTACCAACTCAGAACTTAAGTACAGTGATTAGACACACCACGAGCTTTACGGCGAAGGAAAAAATCGAGAGGAAACCTGCATATGTTTGAGCAATGCAATTCGAAGACTTAGTCGTGCTTGAGAAACGTCGATGTACTCGCCATCTGTCACGTTGGCACATCGCAAGCGAGAAGTGGGTGTATAAGTACTACATATCTCCGTCAATCCTTTCCAGAATCCTTGTGGAAAGGCATATCATATACACATATAATAAAATACATATATATCAAAAGCTCAAGCAAAAAGAGATATCGCAAAAAAAGGATCTATTCCAAAAGTAGTGATATATGTATGCGAGAAGTGTGCAAGTAAATAGAAACCAAAGAGCTCTAAAGTACATAATACATAATACATAGTCTCTAAGAAACATACATTTAATGGTTGGTCGGGTGTCTCTGGTGCAATACATTCCTTATGCCACTGTCCAGGGCAATCTCTATACACAGGTATTTGTTAACATTAAGACGATTTTGTAAATATCATATTTCCGCAACAAGCATTAATCTGTCAATCTTCGTACATTTCTAAATTCCCATCTACTTCAAAGCCCCATCGATTCGAGTCCAATAACGAACAATGCAATAACTTATAGTAAGTGAAGCGACGCGACAAAACAAGTTGATGGATGCGGCTAGTCGCGCTGCCGGTCAGTGAATGCCCTGCTTTATGACTGCTCCTATTGCGAATGGGATGCTTTTAGATATAAATAAATCTGACAAAGAAGTCAATAATATACAGAATAAACACGGCAATGCAGAAGTAAATGGTCACCGCTGAATATGGACGCGCTGCCGACCTTGCAAATCTTTTTGATCTTTATAGTTGGAACGTGGTCTTCCTCCGCCTCGTCTTGTGCACACTTCGCTTCGTATATCTGTGTCGTCAATCTTTCTTCACTCATCCTTTCTGTATGTATTATATTTATTAAGTCCTATATTAACTAAAAAATTGTCTTGTAAGACAACGATAAACCAATTGTAATTTAGACAAATACAAACAAATTGCCTACCGCAATAGTGTAAGGCTCTCGTCCGTACAAATTATTTCACTAAAGCTTTCGACAGCACAACACGCAAAGTTTCAACCCCTATCCGTCTAACCTCTAATTTAGACCGAGTGCAGAACCCCGCGATTTGTTGTGGTCCGGATCCCGATTTGGTCACAGGATTTGAATGTTTTCTTAAGGATAACTGATAGGTCATACATAGGGAAAGATAGGGTTAGAGATTCTATAGGAATAAGACAAAACTATATCTCCACGCCTTTTCACAAAATGGTCACAGAAGTGGAATAACTAAACCCTTCTTTTAGTTGGACACGTGTCGGTCGAGGTGCCACCGTAACAGACGAAGATTCTTATCACGGTTTCTCAAATTCAAAGGTGTATCCTTTGAATGTCTTCTCAAACGTACGCAGGTTATATTTTGAAGTTAATATCGGTTTGTATAAATAACGGTTTCCTGGGCGGGAGTTCTATAGAACATCGACGCACTCGGTGCTAGCTTGTTTTACAAAACACGAAGCGACATCTATCGCCACAAAAGTAAACATCCATTCCGGCGTTCACCCGTATGTGAGCAAATAAAACATCGCGATACGTAATAAATGTGCGTTGTCGTCCGCTATTTACTGCGTTGGGTCGCGCGGTCGCTACATGTCAACTGCCTATTTCTGGCTTACTGAGTAACTGCCCTGTCTCTCTCCTGATGTCCCGATACCGTCACGATACCGATAGACTTCTCAATAACGAGATATATCGTGTGACAATTATATAAAGTGTGACTCTTGCTATCATCATCATTGCTTCACTACGTATTAAGCACAAGATCTCTTTCTAAACTTACTCGTTATCTCAAACGTTCAAGTAAAATTATTCATGAGTCTAAAGTTGTAACATGAAAAAAAATACCTCTGGGTTTCCTAGTGAAAATAAACGTCATCTTACGTCCCCACCATAATCCCCTAACGGGTAGACAGAAAGAGAGAAATATTATTGTCGTTTTTGCCAGAAGTGACAGATTGCGAATATGTTACCATCTTGCAAGCACCTTAAAGCAGAATTTATGAGAGCAGTGTCCTTTGGCTCTGACCATCTGTAAGGTACGACAGTGTGTTTTCCACCGTTTTTCAATCTACAATTCTATCTCTCTCTCTCTCACCACGGGGACGTAAGAAAAGCTTTTCATCATCGTTAACATTAACATTGTCTGTAAGACATCATTCGAACAGCTCCAAACCAGGTATCGTGGTCTTTTAATAATAATAACAATTATTGGCAGAGAAATTAAATAAAATGAGATAAAAAAAGCGGTAATACCACTTATATACAGTTAACATAATCAAAACACATTTTGTAGCAAGAATGTGCATATAATGTTCCTTAGATAATGTCCAACGTAGTTTCATTAATTTCATTTTCAGTACAATGTTCAATTTTTACCAACAAAACCTTGACACAGTAGAAGCTGTACTATTTTACCAATTTATATAATTTACTCTTAAACTATGTAAAACGACTACTTTTTTACACACTTTTATGTGAGTACCTTCAATCTTTTAGAATATTTAGATGCTAAGGTAGGTTTTAAAATCCCATCTCTACCTTAACGAAAAGTAGACAAATCAATGGCTTAGTCCATTCCGTGCCAGCCTAGTTCTACAAACAGAATCCCGACTTTACATTTCAGTTAATAGCTTAATAGTCAGTACTCTCGTTGTGTTGCTAAGTGTGAATTCTTGCTTTGTCACTTGGATCTAGAGGCGGAGTAATTTATATGATGACGCGTTAGGCTGCCCACAAATTTGCGCTTGCTTTTCGGTTTGTATGTTAATACTCATATCCTCACGCCTCAAGGCCTGCCTCCCACAAGGGTCCCCGAGGTTAGGCAGAGGGGTATAGTTAGAACCCACACACCCACTTTTCGCCAGAGACATATGTTAGGTGCCAACGTGACAGATGGCGAGTCCGTCGCCGATACTCAATCACGACTATAGCCTTTGAATTGCTTCTCAAACGTATGCAGGTTTCGTCTCGATGTTTTCGCTCACCGGAAAGCTCGTGGTGTGATTAATCACTGTAGCTAAATTCAGAAAAACTCATTGGTACAGTCGGGGTTCGAACTTGCCATCTTTGAGTCGCAGGCTACTCTACTACTCCAAACACTCGGCCACCACCGCTCTCAATTAATTTTTTCTAAGCTCAACTACAGAACTAGTTTTGTTATTCTTAAGAGATTTTTATTTTTATACCACACCTGTGGCAAACAAGCATATGGTCTGCCTGATGGTAAGCGATTACCGCCGACTATGGACGCTTGCAACACCAGTTTTTTCACACCCTTCTTGAAGAAGCATGCTGTACTCTCCAGGGAAAACCTCAACGATAGCTCATTCAATAGCCTGAGCATTATTATTTCCCAAACCTTGCTTACGCACGTACGGAAGCCTTATTTGCTCGATTCGTGTACAATTCATGCGTTTTATTTTAGTCCCAGATGCGTTGTCGTAAACCTATTGGCCGTTGGATGCAGACACATCTAACAGACAGACTCATTTGAATAACTAATGAACTCGGAACAAATAAAATAAGATTAAACAATACGTTATTGTTTTGAATATTCCTACTTCAAAGACGGGACCGCTAAGAGTAATCGAAACCGACGAGCAGGTATGAAGAGGCTGATGAATGTGGACGAAGCGAAAGAAGTATGTAAGTCTGGAGAGAACTGGTGCTCCATACTCTCTGCCTACCCCGTTAGGGACTCGGCGTGCCCTGATTGATCTTAATATCAATTAAACATACAATCAGTCACCGGGCACGCAGAGAGGAGAGCGCCAGTGCTCTCTAGACTTTACAGACCTCTTACCTTCTTCCACATTCATCAGATTTTCATACATACTCGCCGGTTTCAACGTTTTTCGAATGGGTTTTGACATCATTAATATCATATCCATCCATTATATAATACTGTTAATCAGTTACAAATGGATATGTCATATTAAGCCCCAAATTACGCAAAACAACGATATATTTACATATATAGATATAAACATAAACATGTATATATAAATATATACATAGGACATCCAAGACTAAGGTACAAATACTCGTGTTCATCACACAAATATCTGCTCTAAGCGGGAAGTAAACCTGCGACCTCAAGCTCCGCAGTCTCTGTAACCACTAGACCAGACGGCCGTCTCTTAATACCAATATAATTCAAATTTCGATGTTTCAATTGGGTATAAGCCAGAAACATATACTACCAACCTTTGCGGAAAGGCGTGAAGACGAAGAGAGATATAGTTACAAATATACCCATCGACGACTCCTTCAAGAGTTACAGCCCTCACGCACTCACGGACCGCGTCCCAGGGGGTGTAAAGCACCCTTAGCCTGTCTGAGAAGCATATTGTGTCAAACAGATTGTACGTTAGAGGGTTAGGTGGTTCGACGTGATTGGAGTGACGTGACGTGGAGTGCATGCGAACTGTTGAGACTTGTGAGTGAGATATAAGGTAGGTGTTGATATTTTGTTTAATTTTGTAAGACGTAAGAAGTTTGTGTATTATTATACGTGCAGGCAAATACCACGGGTCGCAACTGTATAATGCGAAAATTGTGAGTTCGCTTGAATAGAATAGAATGGAAAAAAGAGCCGTGGTTGCCCAAGGCACAGTAAAACTTACGAAATTACACCAATACTCTGCCAACACTGAAACTTACCTGAAAAGAAATAATAAAAGTTATAAAATTAAGTAATTTAGGACCGAAGAACGAACATGAACCAACGTAGTAACAGACAAGAGAGAATAAAGCAGCTTGGTAACAAATAGAAACGCTTGAAATTAAAGATATCCTACTAGTATTTATGAATATGAAAGTTTGTATGGATGTTTGCTACTAAATTACACCAAAGAGGATGAATGGAATTTGATGAAATTTGGCACAGAGATAGATAATTCGCTGGGTTAACACATATTATTATAATATTTTATTCCAGAAAGTTAACTACCAATGTAATCATAATTTAAGCGGATGAAACCGGGGGCATAGCCGGTATTTCAAATCCTTAAAATATATATGTAACGCTTTTCCATGAACTATCCAAAGGGTAGGCAGATGTTATCATAAGCCCTTAGACAAATACAGCAAAGCATTTAGTGTGACAATTTCACTGTAGAAATATCTTTGGTTGGGTTCAAACATTGTCATTCTGAAGGTGAATTGTACCTAACTATAGAACGTTACAAGTGTATCTTTGACTAAATATATAGAAACTGAACACGAGAAGTGCAATATCAATCGGTAGCACACAAGCGGAACACGATAATGGGTTCCGTACCGTAATTTAGGTTTCCCGATCACCGATAGAATTGCAAACCTCAATCTTGGGACTCAAACGAGCCAGCTCTTTGAGCGCAGGGGTGGTGACACACTGGGTCAAATAATATGTTCATTTAATTAGACTTAAAATCAAATCAATATTATACGAAATAATAATTGTGGCTGGAATATAATTAGCTTTAAACAAATTAATTACATTACGCCGAGTCCATAACAGGATAGGCAGAGAGAGTAGAGCGCCAGTTCTCTATAGACTTCATACCTCCTTCACTTCGTCCACATCATCATACATGCTCGCAGGCTTCGAGTACTCTTGACGTTACTCTTGAAAATATATATACATACATATATACATATCATCACGCCAAGTCCCTAACGGAGTAGGCAGAGAGTATAGAGCGCCAGTTCTCTCTAGACTAACATATCTCTTTCGCTTCGTCCACATTCATCAGTCTTTTCATACATGCTAGTCGGTAAAATATATATTAATTGTTTTTATGAATGAACAAATCGAATTTATGATTGAAATATACACAATTATTTCAACATTATCACACATATGCTACATACAAGGCTCGGCTCTTGTTAACGTCTCTGATGCAACTCCTCCAACTTGTTACTATACGTCATGAGCGCCACTTTTTCTCTGATCAGTCTCATAGAAGATTCATTCATATAAGATCCAGATTATCTGGATCAAAATCAATATCAAAATCAAAATATTTTATTCAACGTAAGGGACACAGGGAACACTTATTGATCTACCATATTGGATCTACCTCGTCCTACATCCCCTCTACCTTTCCGCATTAGATGGCCTATCATCTTAAGCTTTGAAAATAACAAAGCAAGTGGTGGTAAGCTACCACGGCCTGTAGACAGTGGTGGTGCACGTTACCGCACTGGTGTTTAGAAAAGTCACTGTACTACTAGCTTAGAGTTTCTGAAGTAAATAATCTAACAAAATATTGGTGTAAATCAATCTTACCAATATATACTGTCCATGAATAAAGGGTCATACATGCTATAAAAAATTTAAGCTGCAGTAACGACTATCGCGAGAGCATTAAATATCTCAATGTGCCCTTAGCTTTACCAGAGCGGGCAGTGAGTTAACCCTCGCAGTAACGGACCGGCGGAAACTAGTGTTTTTACGTCACCTGATGCCTGAATTAACACGCCGTTTGCGGGTTAACTGTGCTATTTGTTGTGCGTCTTTTACTATAATGGGTGACCATTACGTTTCTATTGGGGCTTTTAACGTCAATTAGATGCAATTTTAGCGAACGATGTGATCATTTTATTGGAGTCCTTCAAGGGTTAGAGAAGATTTGTTCAGGGTCTATAACGCGTAGGCTACTATATAGCTGTAGCAGCACGATTCTTATGCAAAATCTTCGTTTTAAATTGTCCAAAAATAGGTAAATGAGAAAACAAATATTTTATACACTAACTGCAAATGGTAGAAATCAATATTTTAAACAAGATGCCGGCATAAATTGAAACCCCATGTTGGGCGCCCGAAATTTCATAGAGCAGTCAAGCCGAAGTTAATTTAAATTTAAGTACCGAATTATTCACACGAGTGTGATGTCAAAAGCAGTCATTAATTTTCATTGATTTCCTTAAATTTGCTTTAAATAGAACCATGTACTACCCTTTTAACTCGTAAATTTGTTGATTGTTAGCGCCCTGAATATTTTTTTTTTATTTATTTATTTTAAACATGTTGACAAATAAAATACGACGAAAGGCAACGAAACAAAAAAACAGTTTCTTTTAACTAGATCTCACGTATTAACATTTTATTCAAGTACCTACCTATCATTCAGCTTTTAAGAATATTGTTTGATAAACATTGGTTATAATAACCGACCAGTTTTGCGACGTCTATAATAATTTATAGTAGGCACTAACAAGTATAAGGCTGTCTCATAAAGCTGTGAGAGCCTCATCAAACAATGTCGTAAATTAAAAGGAGTCTCCTCGGGAATACGTAGCGTTCCCTCCCACGTCAATCGTTTCCAAAGAAACAAATTAGCAGGAAAGAAAATTGAATGGTCTACGTATTTAAAGTCGGTAGGATCTTTATTTACACACCTCACCGTAAAGGGTAGGCAAAGCGTAGCAGACCATTTAGTTTTCTCTCGTGGTGTTCTACTCAGCAAGGCCTCCGGCCACAAACTTTGCAAGGCACCCCTGATACCTAGGGACGTCAGCTTAGAGAATTACTTGCGGGTGCTGGACTGGACTAGGTTTAGAAATACACTCTTCGAGATGCATATAGGTGCCAGCGTAACATATGGCGAGTCCCTCCCTTTCTCCAGCAACACTATACATACATGTTTCTCTTCCTTCTCAAACGTAAGCAGGTTCCATGCAGAAGTTTTAATGCACCGTAGACCTCGTGATGTAGTAAACCCTTGTACTTCAGTGCAGAAAAATTAATTGGACCGCCAGGGTTCGAACGTGCTTAAGTAATCAAATGCAGAGACTTTTGACTCTCCATTTGATTACTTAAGCAACTTTGAACCAGGAAAATTGGACCCGATAGGAGGCGCTGCGATCGTGTACCAGATAAAAATGCGAAACTGAGTTTATTCGTTTGTAGCTATAGTAGTCGAAACACCGCAACGAATCATAATAACATTTTGCATACACCTTGTCACAGATACAAAATAGGACATACAAGTAAATGAATCCCCAAAAATCACCGCCCCGCGGGATTGTACCTATTGCCGTTAAGACGCGGGTAACTCTACGGGAGGGAACCAGTATTCTTACAAAGAAATGTCGACGTTAATAGGCGGACATTATAGCGTCCCTCGAAAACATCATTAAGTCTTCATAATCAGGGATCACAAACTATGTCAGAGTCGATAAGGGTACCCGGTCTTTCATCTCGGAGCGGGCCCTTAAAAAGGTTGACAATACCTGACCTTCAACAACAGATTAAAGTAAAACGTTTGACGTTTAACAGGTTGTTAATCTATGCGACGCCGGCTCCAAGAGTGCTTACCGAATAGACTGACTAATCCAGATTAGATCAGTTTAATCCGGTTATATCAAATATTTGTGTTACGTTTGATCTACTTTTTTGGAGGAAACTGTTGTTTCCTGTTGTAACCGCCATTACTTCATCAAAAACTTACTTTCTTTAAAAACTTTCTTTAAAACATATTATGCTAGCGTCCCGTCCCGGCTTCGCACGGGTGGACATTTAGTTTTTAAACATATTAGCATAAAATTTATTTTTTTCTTGCAATTAAAATAAAGCCTATATTAATCAGTTATAATGTAGCATTCAAATGGTGAAAGAATTTTTAAAATCGGGCCAGTCCTTTTTGACCCAATTCCTTACAAACATACTTACATACAAATCTTTTCTCTTTATAATATTAGTATAGAATTATAGGTATATATATCTATAATTCTATACTAGTACTATATATATATATATATCGATGATATATATATAGATGAGTAATCCGCGAACTTTACGGGGAAGGAAAACACCGAGAGAAAATCTGCATACGTTTGAGAATAAATTCAAAGGTATGTATCGTCCTTGAGGTACAGCGATAAACTCGTAATCTCTCACGTTGGCACTTAAAATGTATCTCGGCGAAAATGGTTACTGCCGCCTATGAAAGCTTGCAACAACTAGCTTATCCCTCGCTATTAACCGATCGTGCAGGAATCTTTTCACACACTTTTAAAAAAATCATGTTGTACTCTTAAGGGAAAACCTAGGGGAGATAATTCCACAACCTGAGCTTCGGTGGATTCAACCTGAGCTTCGGACTCCTTTGAGACCGCGCACTACGAAACCTACCTTGGCCAAACGGGTCGAATTTTCATTCGATGGCGACCGGTGCGGTGGAACACAGTAGCCAAGGGTATAAAGTCGAGCAATTGCATTCTAACCTGTGTTGTACGCTCAATTATCTCTGCCTGCTCCTGATACGGCATGATGGTAATATGTGAGTATGTATATTTAAATCATACGTAACTTTATGTGAACATAACCCAAACATTCGACACAAGTGACATAAAATCCCTAACACTTGGAAATCGGTCCATTCTCCCCCAGTTATGAAAAAACTTTTTTCATATGCCGCCAAATATCTTCGCAACACGTTTCATTCATATTACACGAGATACTTCCGACATATTTTCATTAATAATAGCTAACAAAAAATAACATAAGGCCAAATGGTATAACCCAGAAAAAAATAAGAATTTACATGAATTTTTTATGACATAAAAACATAAAGTTTTACGATACTCTCCTGTTTTAGTCCCGCGGTCGGCGACTGCACAATTTGCTTTCATTTTTTTTATTTATGAAAAACTGGACTATAAAGTTTTTAATTAAACGTCCACACATTTGTTTCGTGGTAGGGAAAGTAATAGTACCTTTTAATAATCTAGTTGTTTTAAAAGCTATTTATTTTACAAATAAATTACATGTGCTCGCAAGAGTAGAAGACAGAAAAATAAAGAAAATGTTACGTATTCAGAATTTTTCCTCTTTATGTAAATTCGCCGGAAAACTTAAAAAATTAGGTCGACTTAAATAAACTTTTAGATGATTTTAATGAACGAACATAGCCTTATTCAAAAAATGTTTCACAAAATTTACCGAAACACTGGAGGCAAGAGAGAGACTTGTTTCTGCAATGCCGAAATATTAAAAGTTATGTGCCTCCTGGCCTATTTGACAACAGGGCAACTTCTCGGTGATGTAATTTCAAAGTTTATGGTAACACGTTCATTAAATTTTAAAAATCTGGTTTTGTACTTACACAATTTTCTGTGACAAAACAAATTTCCTTTTTGATATACTTTTGCGAAGAAAGGGAAAACTTGTTTTGATACTAAGTGATAGATCCGAAATCTGTCACATTGTTGTAACTATACCTACATGGAAAAGGATGTTATTTCACCCTTTGAGGCACAAAGGTAATGATTAAGATTAGGTTGTGGCAGTCGTGTAGTTAGTGAAAGATTATTAAGAAGGAAATATAATGAGACGTAACGATAAATATCGCAATAGACAGACGTTAGAGAAGCGAAAGAGGTCTTTTAGCCTAGAATAACTGGCGCTCTACTCTCTCTGTCAACTCCGAGACAGAAGAAGAACGAGGTATTTAACAAAAAAAAAATCCGCGAATACGGTTTAAGGAATAATATGCTAGCACGCGTAACACAAAAACCAACCCTCATACGGCATGTTTAGATAGAACACTAATTGGTAGTATGACATACCCGGTCCCTATATTATATTATCACAAATTAAACCGCTTTTTCAGAGGAAGATAGCGACTGTCGGAGACATTGTTAAATTGCCCGGTTATTTGGACCATCCGGCTTTTAACCCTGCCGGGGGCTCTAAGGCCCCCACGATAAAGGTTTAATTAAGTTTTGGTAAGGACTTGTACAGTTTCTTGGAGGTTTTTGTTTAAGTTTATTTGTTTTGTTTCAAAATTTCGGGTAATTTTCTTGACGTTGTATTTTGGGTCCGTTCGTGTTACAATTCTAATGAATTTAAGGGAATTATATAATTTAACGTAACGCTTACTGGTAGTATATTTAGACAATTGTTTAATCATCTACACTAATATTATAAAGAGGAAAACTTTGTTTGTTTGTAATGAATAGGCTCAAAAACTACTGGACCGATTTTAAAAATTCTTTCACCATTCGAAAGCTACATTATCCACGAGTAATATATTAAATTGGACCCGATAGGTGGCGCTGCGATCGTGCTACGGGCAATTTAACTTTTTCACCCGAGCGAAGCTGGGCGGAACAGCTAGTATTGTAAATAAAGACAAATACACTTAAAAGGGCTTGCATAGCTCTATCTACTTCTCCCCGAAGATATAATTCCGTGGCAACGCAGTTTTTTAAGCACGACCTTACATTTTTATAAGGTGTTATTGTAAAGATGAAGAAATCCTAGTTACGTTGGTATGGACATATATAAAGTTTGTGCAAGAAGGAAGACCACGTTCTAACTACCTAGTTCAAATCGATCGGACCCTCAAGGAGGGGAAGGTCAAGAATACTCGAAACCGACGAGCATGTATGAAGAGACTGTGTGGATGTGGACGAAGCGAAAGAGGTATATAAGTCTAGAGAGTCTGGCGCTCTACTCTCTCCGTCTATCCTGTTAGGGACTCGGCGTGATATAAATGTCTTTGAATTTCTTCTCAAACATTTGCTACCAGGCCAGACCAGGTTTTAATGAATCAGTCGTGGTTCGAAGCCTTCAAGGGATAGGCTCACAAGTAAATGCTGCTAAGTAGCAAGAGATACCGGATCCCACGCTAAGAGATACGATTAATAAAACATAGATCCTGCCTCACACTAAATTCCTTAACCGAAAAGCTCAGACTACCGGGATCTTAGCACTGGAATCTGGAATCTTTCACAAACTACACGGCTGCCACAACCTTTTACGCTACCCAGTACTCGCAAATTATCCGAGTACTTAAGGCCCATGTAAACTCGCGTGAATAAACATTATGTTATCTTAATGGACCCCTATGTATGTTGGCGTACGAAATAGACAAACAGACAGCGCGAGATGATGCAAGATAAGGCGAATATCTCTCCGGTACCATTTATGTGAAGTTTAGGAACCTTGTGACGCCCCGCGGGTTTAAACTTTGGGAAGAATTGAAACGGCAGATGATGCGATTTAAAAAACTTCAAGTTATTAGCTACGTTGGGTAGCAGTGACAGCGATGTCATGTCGGGTAGGGGTTCTATTCTGACAGTATGAACCTGATTTTCTGCACACACAGTAACTTTGCCATAAAAATCTGAAGAAGAAAGAAAGAAATTCAAAGACGGCGATGGACTCACCATATAATACTGATGGTACTTTAATATATCTTCAGCAAAAAGATGGTGTGGTGATGGTGAAGGGCGATAAGACACTTGACAACAATACGTCTCCTTGTAATCTGGAAGTCCTGATAAGTGGTTCTACAAGACGACACTGAATAAGTTTTGATACGGAACCAACTTCCATGCGATACGAATATCTAATCTCTCGGAGTATTCTCGATGAGTTTCCGCAGTTTTCACCACGGAAACGTGATCGCTTTTATTAATTAAATGGTGGCAACAAATGAATGACTTGCCGATCCGTTCACCCGCTCTTTCATTCACTCACTTAATCAAATTACTCGCTGCAAGCTTTAGAACGGATGAACGGAAAGTGATTTGCATTTTACGTACCATTTTTTTATGAATTCTTTTTTAATTGAAATTGGTCTAATTGTGATTTATCGCGCAATATACCATTAAGCTGTTTTTATGAAAGAGGCTTTCTTTTGTAATTAATTTAGTCGCATTTCTATATGGGTGACTACCGTCGGGATTTAAACCCGTATAAATACGTATCTTAGCGCCGAGATCCACATGGGGTAGGCCGAGTAGCGTGCCAGTTCTTTCTACACATTCATCAGTATCTTGATACATGCTCACTGGTTTCGAGTATAACTAACGCCTAGCCTTCTCAATAAACGGGCCACCTAATAGAAAAATATTGTATCAAATCGGTTTAGCCTTGATATAGCAATATTTTACAAGCAAACGAACTGTGCTCTGCAGTTTCACCCGGGTAAATGTTCTATGATTGTTTTTTTTTCTGGAATAAAACATATCCTATGTGTTAATCCAGGTAATAATCTATCTCCGAGCCAAATTTCATTCAATTCCGTTCAGCCGTTCTGGCGTGATTGAGTCACAAACACCCATACCTCACAAACTTTCACATTAATAATAATAGTAGAGGACAATGCTTATCACGACCAGAGTATAATGACAAGACTTGAGCTTCCTCGCATCAGAACAAATCCTGAAGGATTCCGTCGCCATGCCTCAGATCTAATCCCTTTTTACTATGGTTCAAGTCATAAGAAAACCGTAAAGTGTTTTTTTCCATACCACTTACCATACACACGAGCAAACAACCTGCGTTCCGCCTGATAGTAAGTGGCTCCCACCGCCTGGACGTTTTCTACATCGAAAGGAATCCTGCATACATTTAAGAAAAAAATCAAAGACGTATATATGACGGGTTTCGCGTTCGAATTTGCGAACTGCCCAACTGGGGCAGGACCTCCACCTTATAGAAGTACGTAGCCAAATAACACAATTATTTGTGTTGTGTTGTTGCGCGGTGAATAAGGTTTGCAGTACTGAGCTCCTTGGGGAGGGGGAGGATAGTCCCATTATCCTGCCAACACAGTATATTACCCCGAACACATAGTCGCAACGCGCAAGTGATACTTAGGTATTGTGAGCGTAAATAGGTTTTGGTAACCGCTTCCCATCAGGTAGGCTATATGCTTATTTGCCAAACTTGTGATATAAACAGTCGTGCTTGAGAAACGGATTCGAACTCGCCTTCTGTCACACCTAAATAGATCTATGGCAAAAAGAGGGTATGTCAAACACTTCTGCCTACCCCTACAGAAGCCTTGTGGGAACACACATTAAACGCTTAATATTATGCAGTTACACCACAAACAAACAGAAACATTTAACATTTAGTAGACAATAATCCAATTTATCTGGCGGGTTGGAAAACTCGTAAATTTGCCTCAGAAGTTTGTTACAGATATCCTACTGTTAAATCTCCATGACCCGGTTACAAAACTTGTGAGACTACTTATCATTCTGTTGAAGCATGGATATGGCAAATACATCGGATCATCGACCCAAGGAAACCGAAGACACGACTGTAGTAGCGGAGATCTTCAGCAATCTTCCTGAATTGCCACGGGGAGTTTATCTGAAAGTCTGTCAAAGAGGAAGTTCACGTTCGAACTTACTTACGTTCGTACCTAGATCAAATCGATCGGACACTCAAGGATCATCAAGAGTACTGGAAACCGGCATGTGTGGTGAATGTGGATGAAGCAAAAGGATTGTAAGTCTAGAGTGAACTGGCGCTAAAATCTCTCTGCCTACCACGTATAGCTTGTTAACTAATCTGCTTGTTACGGCTAATGTCCAAAATTATCAGACCGATAACTATCGTTATAAGGAGTAAAGATGGATATTTTAGCACATTTAACGGGGTGTGAAAAGGCTCAGCTATGTACATATTAATACTATAATAAATAATAATATGTCCTCACGCCTTCCCATAAGGGTCCCGGAAGTCGTAAGCAGAGGTGTATATATTCCGCCAGAGATATATTTTAGATGCCAACGTGATAGATGGCGTTTGAATTGCTTCTCAAACGTATGCAGGTTCTGTACATAAGTTCAGGAAAACTAATTGGTACAGTCGGGATTCCAACTTGCGATATTTATGCCGCAGGCAACTACTCGAACCACTCGGCCTCCACGGCTCTTAATAAATATTGATACTATTGTAAACTAAATCTATAGAGTTATAGGAATACTTAACGCCATGTCACATAAACAACTAACCTAACCACCCATCAAGGAACTCGACAGTTCTTAAGTAAAACAAATTGCCCCTGACGTGACGCTGATAGCGAACTTTACAACTTAAACTTTAAACTATTCCCTTAAATGCGTTAATGAATACCCACCTTTATACATAAGTTGACACTTCATGATAGGAGTTTCCAACTGTTAAGACTTTCGTAGGTGTGGAGTTTAGCAAGTGTTATTGGTAGGTAGAAGTTACTTTAATTGACAACATTATTTGACTCGTAAAGACTACAGATGTATAGAAAAGACGATTTAAATTGCTTCTCAATTTCGATGAGGAATGTATCACCTCGCTATTGAAATGGAACAGGTTCTCACACTTTGTTTCAAAGAAGTTCTCTTTCCTTCCATGGACTTCCTAACTGAGCATCCATGGACGCTCGGGTCGTTGAATGAACTCCCTGTTGAGGGTTTTCCTTAGAGGACAACAAAGTATTATTTTAAGACATCTACATATTTTCGACATCTCTCTTAATTTCATGTATGAGATCGACCACTCAAGGTTAGGGACGGTCTGTAAGTCTAGGGACAGCTGGACTAATCCTTCTTTTCGCCGGACATATGCTTAAGTCGTTGTATTTTGCTATTTATTTATTTAGGTTTTAGCCCTTGAGACTTAAAAATTGCAAGTTCGAATCCTGTCTGTACCAATGAGTTCTTCTCAACTAAGGTACAGTGTTTAGTCACACCACGAGTTTTATAATGTAGAAAAATATCGGGAAAACACCAGCATACGTTTGAGGAGAAACTTAAAGACGTATGGTTAGTCGTGTCTGAGAAACGGCGTTCGACTTGCCATCTTTCACGCTAGTACCTGAAATATATCTTCAGCTAAAAGTGCACACCAAGCCTAACCCTTTTCGTTGCCTTAGGTATCTTTAAGGACCCTTGCGGCATGGCGTTAAGATACATACATACATACATATCATCACGCCAAGTCCCTAACGGGGTAGGCAGAGAATATGGAACGCCAGTTCTCTCTAGACTTACATACCTCTTTCGCTTCGTCCACATTCATCAGTTTGGTTTGTGACACATAGAAAGGATGAGTGAAGAAAGATTGACGAAACAGATATACAAAGCAAAAGTGTGTGCAAGAAGAGGCAGAGGAAGGCCACGTTCCAACTACCTGGATCAAATAGATCGGACTCTGAAGGACGGGAACGTAAAGAGTACTCGAAACCGACGAGCATGTATGAAGAGGCGTTAAGATATAGTACATATTAAAAAAGGTTCGGACAGAATTGTGACTAAGATAAGTTAGTAGCATACAAAAGCGTTTGTATTGATAAAAATCAGTGGAGTGGCACCAAGTGACAATGTGTCCGGTAAGTGACAATGGACTTCAGCTATTGAAGAATGCTCGTAAAGTCAATTGGCTCTGAGGCGATGGCTCTCAAACTTTTGCCTCCATTTGTTGTATTAAAACAAATTAACCCGCGTGGAAAATTCCAAAACCATTGTTCAAATTATGATGAAACTTTTGTAGGGTGTTGTCTTCAGACGCGAAAATTTCTGGTGAAAAGACCACCAACATTTCACCGATCGCAATGATATATTATAATAAGGTTATAAATTACGAATCTCATTACGTCTAGAGAGATTTATCAACCTAAAGTGGGTGTGTGGGTATTACCTAAAGTGGGTGTGTGGTATACCTATACACCTCTGCCTACCCTTTCGGGGACCCTTGTGGAAAGGCGTGAGGACCTTATTATTATTATTAATCAATCTGGAGCCCGGTACATTCCCTATAAATAGGCGCCATATACATAAATCTTCGACGTTTAATTTTAATGTTATACCTAAGTAGTACCTAAACTTACAAAGGAATACACTATACAATCGCAGAATACATAACGAGCTTAACTAACGCAGCTCAGTCGAGTGAGTGCTCAATTGTCTGAGAGTAGCGTGATTAGGAGAATACATTGCTATTCCAGATGTGGATATAATACCTATTAACCCCGCGTCTAATAATGAAAGACTTTTGATTAATAATCACAAAACGAGCTTTACGGTGAAGGAAAACTTCGGGAGGATACCAATTCAATGCGTATGCATATATTGAGTAACAGCAATGGAGTCGTAATTTCGTCACCTAAATACATCCGTGTAGAAGTAACGAGATTGTTATTATGAAGAGACTGATGAATGTGGACGAAGCGAAAGAGGTATGTAAGTCTAGAGAGAACTGGCGCTTTAACTCTCTGCGGGGTAGCCGACTCGGAGTGATGATATTGATATTGGACATTGGCTATTTCTTCGGGGACACTTATAGGAAGGCGTAAACATATAATACGTTTTAATTACGGTATAATCTAGACAAGCCAATATTGCTACGGTATGTACAATGAGTAAACTACAATGTAGTTAGTATTCTTAAATATTTAATTCTAATTCAAAAAACGTTTTTAACAGACCTTAAAGTTTGAGCGCCACAGACGGAAGCGTTCAAATGGCATGTACGAGCCGTGATTGGTTGGAATTGACATCTTGTCTCGAGTAGTCACAACTTATCTACGGTCATCAACCTGTATTTTTTTAACCAATAAGGCTACGTGTACTGGAATACCTTGGGACGATTCCACATTAGCTGACCTAGTACCAAAATAAGTATAGCTTTTATTATGAAATAAATGAAAAGATAATGAATTATATAAAATAAAAATAATGAAAGCTTATGAAAAGATATACAAAAATACATAGGACATCCAAGCCTAAGGTACATACGTGTTCATCAGACAAATATCTGCCTTTAGCGGGAATCGAACCCATGTTTCGCAGCCAGGATTCTAACTAGACCAGTCGGCCGACCAAATCCCGTAACTCCACCTCATTCAATCAAACCCAATCACGACGATACCAAACAATTTAATACACCGTGTGTTAACTTACGCCCGCGAGCTTAATAAGTAAGGTAAAAAATATTCTTCTTTTAATCAAAACACTTAAACACAAAATAGTGCCGGCTATTAATGTTATCGATAAATCACGGAATCTATCGACATAATTATACCGACCATTAATATAAGGCGAGTTACTAATCGCTTGTCATTTGTAGGATGCAGTACTGTTATTAACATGAGATATTAAAATATTGAATATTTTATAAAGGTGGTAAGTAGGACGTGGGTGGTGTCAATGACCGATTAATCTTGATATTGTCAGTCGCTTTATCGATAGATAACGTTATCGGCCGCTTCCAGTTACTTCGATAGTAATAATATATATCCTCACGCCTTGCCACAAGGGTCCCAGAAGAGGTAGGCAAAGGTGTGTAGGTAGGAACCACACGCCCACTTTCCGCCAGAGACACATTTTAGGTGCCAACGTGTCAGTTGGCGAGTTCATCACCGTAACTCATACATACGCCTTTAATTTCTTTTCAGACGTATGCAGGTTTCCTCTCGATGTTTTCATTCACCGTAAAACTCGCGGTGTGACTAATCACTGTGCTTAGTTCAGAAAAGCTCATTGGTACAGTCAGGGTTCGAACTTGCAATATTTGTATTGCAGGCAACTGCTCGAATCACTCGGCCGCCAGGGCTGCTTTTTTATGCATGTTTATTTTTTATAAAGTGTCCATAAAACAGCGTGCTATCGATATTAAAGTTTATGTTAAAATCATGTTAAATCTATTCTTTAGAATAATATTAAATTTTTTATACATACCATTACCGAATACCCGAATTAATTTCGGCTAAGTTAGTATATCTAAACATATGAACGGCTGATTCATGTTTCAAGTCGGCGAGATTGATGACTGTGGATGAAAGATTTATAAGTTTAGAGAGAACTGGCTGGATCTTGTCTGTGAAATAACAGTTACAAAACAGCCCACAAAAATTGTTACACCCTTTTACATCAGCTATCTGCCAGTGTAAGTCCGTCAAAATCGGTCTGGCCGTTTCAGAGATGAGTCAGAACATACAGACGAACAAAAATTTTAAAAATATATATTTTGGTATATGTACCGTATGTACACACGGTACATATACCAAAATATATATTTTTTTAATTTTTGTTCGTCTGTATGTTCTGACTATGCATTTAGTAAAAAGCGTTTTTTTTTAATATTACAAACAGACACTCCAATTATTTATTCGTGTTTTTAAAGCTCCTAATACCATACCTCTGAGCATATATTCTATGGACTATATATTCATCGCGAGAAATCGATAATTTAACTCGATCAAACAGACAGAAAATTGCGTTAATTTGCATTTAAGGTAGGACATTTTGTTAAGCTACTTTAGCGTAGTATAGTCTCGGTAATATCTTTATTATGCAAACAAAGAATGGCTTGTGAATAATAAATATCAATCTTGCTACATATATTTTAAGTAAAGCTACCTACATATATTTTAAATGTATAATATACACACACTTTCGCTTTGTATATCTGTTTGGTCAATCTTTGTCAAATGTGTGCAAGAAGAGGTCTGCCTCTTCTTGCACACATTTGACAGAGAGAGGATGAGATAGTTGGATGAGAGGTATTCTTCTGGGAATACCTCCCATCCAACTAACTAGATCAATCAATCGGACACTCAAGGACGGGAACACCAAGAGTACTTGAAACCGGCGAGCATGTATGAAGAGACTGATGAATGTGATCGAAGCGAAAGAGGTATGTAAGTCTAGAGAGAACTGGCGCTCTATACTCTCTGTCTACCCCGTTAGGGACTCGGCGTGATGATATTATGATGATGATGAAAAATAGAAAGAAACCACCCTAAAATTTATTGTATATTGTGTCAACATTTGAGATCAATAGGCGCCGAGCTTTTCGAGTTTTTAAAGCGTACACAAACCAACTGAACATGTTTATATATAAAGGTACCTATATACCTAAAGATATATACAGACGATAAATATTAAAGTTACGCTAAAAGCATTCGTTATTTAAACATATCGAAGTTACAATATTGATCTGGCATAAATAAACGAGGATAAAAAAAAACTTGAATCAGACACCCATAAACGAAGCGATTAATTTATTGGTCGATTTTCTAATAATTCAATAGAAAAAATTGGAACCGAGAACCGATGGATAAAGCAAAGCCACCACGCATTTTATATTACGCAAACAATTAGATATGACAAATAATATTGATAGTGCAGCCACGCATATCGATATCTTCAGACATACCTAAGGGCCGGAGACAGAGGTGTTATGACACCCACATTTTGATAGAGCGACACACACGCACACTGGCACTTGCCACTTGCCACTATTAATGATCTTATCGATTAAATCCTAATTTTTTTTTGGTAAATAAAAACATTGTTTTGTATTGCAACAAACTTTCCCATTAATAACATTAGTATAATTTGCTTAGAATAGTTGTGTGACTAATCACTGTACATAAGTTCAGAAAATCACATTGGTTCAGTCGGGATTCGACCTTTCTCTCGAATCTGTGTTGCAGGCCACCTGTTTGTTGTGTTGTATAAAAACAAAAACAAAAAATTATCATAAATCTTTTTTTTTTCAAATCCTACTTATTAAAGCGCAAAAAATATATTATTGGTCCTACGTGTTCTAATTACGCATACAAAAATATGCAGAATAAGGGAGAGTGAGGGGCAGTTTTAAAATTATACAGAAATTTGACATTCAAATTGAAATGGGACATCCCACTTCGCTCTCGAGTGACCGACGCATAATTACAAGGCTATTCAGATGGAAAAACGGAAAGTTAAATAAAAAATGGTTCGCGAAGGGGTAGGCAGACGTGTAAAGGTTTTTTCCACCCACTTTCCGCCAGGGATATATTTTAGCTGCCTAATCACTGTACTTAAGTTCAGAAAAACTCATTGGTACAGTCGGAATTTGAACTTACGATCTTTGTGTCGCAGGCAACTAACTACTCGAAGCACTTGGCATCCACGGCTCGTTTTTTTGTACTAGAAATATTAATTACTATAAACATATTTACATCTTTTTACAAATTTATACCGAATAAAACAGAATTGCAAGTAAATAAAAATCAATTAACAAATCACTATCAAAGCACCAAATCGATCCGACGTAATCTATAAAACCGAATTCCCCTTATCGATAACAATCAATCGATTAAGCCCACCACTACCGACCCGGAATCCCGACCACTATGCAAATGAGATTGATTTGCATATAACAAATCTATTGCTAGCTAATAATTGATACAGTATATTAATTAAAATATATCGATCGACGCGTGAGGTCCTGGATGATCCTTGATTAGGGAGAACATACATCCAGAAGCGTGGAGTGGTTCGAATACTCGCCTGCATCACAAACATTACAACTTCGAATCCC
This sequence comes from Drepana arcuata, assembly GCA_016069955.1. Taxonomy (NCBI): domain Eukaryota; kingdom Metazoa; phylum Arthropoda; class Insecta; order Lepidoptera; family Drepanidae; genus Drepana; species Drepana arcuata. The sequence goes on along the minus strand of JACCPG010001851.1, from coordinate 11,499 downwards.
GTGTGTTCCAATGAGTTTTCTGACATAAGCAATTAGTCACACCTCGACCCTTACAGTGAAGGACCCCATCGAGAGGAAACCCGGACGTGTGCATAGTCATGCTTAAAAGGAGAGATGGTCTCGCCATCTGTCACGTTGGCACCCAAAATATGTCTCCGGCGAAAAGAGAAGAGTTGTTAAGGGAGGGAAACTGATTAGTGCCGACCGTTCGAGTTCGAATATTTTATCTTTCCTTTGCAGTAGAAAACTTAAACTATTCGCCCATTCATGCTACTAACCAGACATACAAACTTACCATCACGCGAAATCCCCCACAGTTCAGACAGAATAGAGCGCCTGTTCTCTCTACAATTTCAGACGCTCTTTTGCTTCATCCACATTCATCAATCTCTTGGTATATGCTACAATAATATTATTGTTAAATTAATTACGTAAAAGGATAGGTTAACCGCAATTTTCAAGTGGATTGCATAAACTCCAGCCGCCACAAGGCATAACCTTTGTACGTTCATAAATTATACAATTAATTATCGGTCTACAATGGGCCGTTTGTTATGGTAAACAGTGAACTAAGAAGTAATCTTTGTATACTATTTTGGATGTGGCATGTAGAGTTCATTGGTGATATTTAATCTCGACATAAATATTATAAGTTCTAATTTTGAAAATTCCCATTTCAAGTGGGTGTATGGGTATTACCTATACACTTCTGCCTACCCCTTCGGGGACTCTTGTGGGAAGGCGTGAGGATATATTATTATTATTTATTTCAAGCCAAATATACTGACCGGGATTGGATGCAATTTGGCACAGAGATTATTAGCTGGATCAACAATTTGAATTCAAAATTTACGCGGGTGAAGCCGCGGGGTATTACAATGGCAGAGTAGTTAAACGTCACCTGCAAAGTTAATATAGCAGATTCAACCTCGATGTTGTGTACCAAAGCGTTTTTCCGAACTTACGTTAAAGTACGTGAGTTCGGAAAGACGTAATATAAATATCATTACTCCTCTGCCTACACCGAGACCTGGGAAAGCGGAAAGCATTCACAAATCAAGCATAATTGGTGTCATTATATCACTATGCTCATTAAAGCCAGTCCACAAGTCTTAATAGATTACAGTGCACATCTATTACAACAAGATACGACGTTGGAATATGAATATGTATAATACACATTTGACTGTACTGGGCGTGGTCTAATAACAGCGATATTAGCGGCTGACTGTACGTGGGCAGGCGCATAACGATGCTCGATAAAGTTTGATGTTTATCTTTTGGGGTGATCATAAGCATGGAGTACGGCAAGAGGGGAGTGACAAGATTCCTGAGCGAGCGATACTCTTGGGGGTAGCATCCATACGCAGCGGTAAGCGCTTAACATAATGCGGACCTCATTTATTTTATTTATTTATATATTTATACATAACTAGCTGTACCCTGCCACGCTTCGCTGTGGATATGTGACTGATGCAAAAAATAGATAAAAACAATCCTTGATGCGGATTATATATATCATGCTAAAATTTCAGCTCGATCGGTGCAGAACTTTTTGAGATTTTGATTTTGAGGCGTACACAAACCAACATATCATTTTGACGTGACAACGTCTTAAATTAGGTTGCGGCTGGGAGTCACTTATGAAAAAGTGTAACGCCCGGTAACGTTACGATGAGTCACCGAACGAGAGAGAGGCCCGCCGAATGCGTTTATAGGTTATGTCATACTATTGATAAATGTTGATAGTGTTAAGTAAATTATTAGTTTAAAATTAATTAATTAATTAATTATTATTTTCCAAATTTTCATTAATTTCAAATTTATTTAGCAAAAATTTGAACCTTCGATCTGAATAAATGTTTTGATTTTCGAATTGATAAAAAGACGTTGTCACGTAAAATCTTCGCCCGTAAAACCGACTTTACAGGCAACCATCTTTTTATATATATATAGATTAGTACAGCTGAAAAACCAATAACACTAATTAGTCACTATAAGAACCTCATTCATACACTCATCGCACAATACTCCAGACATGCCGCCATACAAGCCTTCCATCCATCCGCAAACACGTCACAGTCAGGGTTGGACTCCAAGAGGGCATTGAGTGCAGTGAGAGTGAAGGTGGTGAGAAAAATATGGATATAACCCTACAACTCAATGATGCATTGTTATGAAAACGAGATACAATTGAGTGATATTACCCCCCGACAGACCCTCGGAGTCAAATTAAATTTGTCATATGTCAGACATACACAATGAGCCTTGATTACAGTAAGTGTTCCTCCGCTGTGGAGTAATCGTATCACAGTAATCATGAGCACACTTCATAGCGTCCGTTGTCGAAGTATTTTGGAGGGCTTTGTTAAGGCGGATGTTGCCTACAATACATATTCGCCTTTTTACTTACCTACCTATTCAAATATGTAGTCAATTTGGCAACACAAAAGTTGGTATGAATAAAGAAAAAAAAACCTCATTACGTACACATAATATTCCCACGCCTTCCCACAAGGGTCCTCGAAGAGGTAGGCAGAGGTGTACCCGCACACCCACTTTCTGCCAGAGATATATTTTAGGTGCCAGATGGCAAATCCATCGCCATCACTCAAGCACGAGTATACATACGCCTTAGAATTGCTTCTCAGACGTATGCAGGTTTCCTCTCGATGTATGCTCGACGTTGAGGAAGCTCGTGGTGAGACCAGCACCTAAATAGTAATAGTAAATAGAGTACCTAAATTCAGAAAAACTCTTTGCTACAGTCGGGATTCGAACTGGCAATATTTGTGTTGCAGGCAACTCTACTCAACTCGAACCACTTAGCCACTACGGTCTACGGCTAACATAAAAAAAAAGGAAAAACACAATGGCTCAAGCAGTGTAAACAGAGTAATCATAAAATACCACGTAAAACTGTTTAAGACCTATATTCACATCATATTTCACAAAAGGCTATAATATTATCATTCAAAACACACAGCTATATCGTTCGACAAACATCAAGTCACACATTTACGCACTCATGAGCTTTCATACGTCACTTCACATTATATATTATGTCACGGCGGCGCATATTGCGGACACACTGCCGGGAAGAATGATGACCACGTGGCTCGAAATATATTTTTTTTTCATTAGTAATATTTTTATGGATTAACAAATCTAGCTAAAAATGTATCTCTGTTACAAATGTTATCCAACCCAATCCAACCAAGGAGAAAACCCAACAAAATCCCGCGTTTATAATTTAAATAGGAAATAGGCTATCCTCACAGTGGGTGCATTAAAATTATTAGTCATACATATATCATTACACAGAGTTCCTTACGGGGGAAAAAGAGATAGCTATACTTTTCTCTAGACTTCCACACACCTCTTCTGCTTGATCTCTCTACAGAGTGATACTTCGGTATTGTGAGCGTAAATAGGCTGCGGTAACCGTAATCCATCGGATGAGTATGCTTGTTTACCACACTTGCCGAATAAAAAAAAAATTCGTCAGTTTCTGAATACATAGTCGCTTTCGAATACTGTTAACTTCCCCATGTTTGAGTGATCGATTTGATCTAGATATTTATAACACTAAAGGAAATATCTTGTTCTTCTTCTGTCAGCCAAGACAAGCATGAAGTCCAAGGGACGGGTAAACGTTTACCACCGCCTGTAGACGCTTGTAACACCAGGGGTACCGCACGCGTGATGCCGACCTGGACTCTTTAAGACGAATCTCCCTTCTTTAAGACGAATGCTGAACTCTAAAGTGGAAACCTCAACTGGGTGTGCATTCCACAGCCCAGTCGTTCGCGTTGGTATTGGAACGTGTTGCCCTGTTATTGCATTTTGATTGCATCAAAAGATAGTCAAACTGATTCACACCAGTTAATTTCGAAACCTCTTAATTGCGGATTCGATCTAAAATCGTTAATCAAAACTAGACATATTAAATGGACGATTAAAATACGTTGAAAACGGACCGAAATGCTAAACAACTTTAGTCTTTAAAATGTTGTAACATGCCTTATTTAGATCGTGCATGTTCGTGAGTTATTAATTGCCGATATAAACACTCATTAGCATAATAAATCAATTGACTAGATCATTTATATCGATAGCCAATCAACATACCACGTAATAACGTATAAAGCTTTGTCATCACCATTTAAAGAACACACCTCGTTAGACCATTATGTGAAATTTGAGAACATCGTATTCACATTTATTGACAGGCCATCGAATAATTTAAAACTTACTTGTTTGTTTTAGAAACTGGCTGTGTTTCGCGGTCTCACTCGCGTTGTTTTAATTTATTCGTGGATAGTAAGTCTGTTACGTATGTATGGAGCGGAATAAAAGATGTTATAAAAATAAATAAAAGATAAAAGATGCTATTATTCAGAACACTGGTTTATTGATAATGGCGCGCATTTGAACCAAAGCCCGCCAAAAACAAATCGCTGACAGCTGTCACGGTAAGTGATCGCACCAAACCGAAACTCATTGACAACTGTCAGGCAAGACAATATACACATCAAAGTCCCAAGGTGCCTTCATCATAATAGGATGGACATGGAAATTATAAATATTTAATAATATCTGTTATTCGTGTTAGTTAGCTATAACTTGTGAGTCCCGTCAAAAGTGGTCTAGGTGTTTTGCTCTACGTAAGCATCTACCATCTACAATCCTATTCATGGGATTCATTCCTCATAAAGGTCACCAACGGGTAGGCAGAGGTGCAACAACGAACTCTTTTCGCCTGACATTAGGTGTCAATGTGACTGACATCGCCGACGTTTTCAAGCACTTATCTTTGAATTTGTTCTGTATCGTAAGTATACCTTTCTTTTACCCTCTCGCTTTCATATGCAATTTAATGAAAATCTGTTATTTTCCTATTACAAACGGACAGATCACTTTTATTTGTTTGTATAGGAGAGGCCTTCCAACGTGTGGGATTGAAAAAAACGCCGTTTGGAGACAACCCATCAGTCTTGTTTACATTGGTACATATCAGAATATTTTGACTTATGACTGAATCTGCAGAATCAAGAATGTAAGTTCAAATGGATACGGAGATGGACTCGCCATCTGTGACAGCACCGAAGATATATCTCCAAGGAAAAGAGAGTGTTTGTACTACTTTGTAGAAAGGCGTAAAGGTATAGTAAACTTTGTTCCATAAAAATATTACAAATTAATATCTGCCCAGGCAATGCCTGTCCCGTGGGAAGTATATATATATATAAATATATATATATATATATATATATATATATATATATATACTTATATATATATGTATTGTATATATATATATATATATGTATACTATATTAAGCATTGCTATTCGCCTTTAAAATACTTTGAGTGATACAAGGACTTTTTTTTTCCAATTTTTTTTTTTTATTGTAATTTAATTGTATTTCTTTGTTTTATTATATTTAATCGTAATGCCATTTTGTTATGGGTCAAGTGCCTGAAATAAATATATTTTATTTTTTATTTATTTATATTATTAATAAAAGAGATAAGAAATTCTTTATTCCATCCAAAAGGTTGGACGAACGCAGAATGTGTACATCACAAATCAATAAGGGAAGCAGGGATAAAAAAGGAACAGTTGATAAATAGGAGGAACTTACAACAATATTGGGTTACAAAATCGACCCTTTGTCGCCGTATTAGGGCCGGAACTTTCGTCAATAGCGCCAATTTTCACACCTTTCAACCAAGATGCTATCGAGATTACGTATATGGAGCCTGCTGCTTCGATTCGGAGGCAATTTTGGACTGTTGACTTGAACAGTTTGCGTAGTGGAGTAAAACGATACATAAGAATAATGCAAGGTATTATTTAAAATCGAGACTATTTTTCATGAGATTTCAGTTGGGTTTAAAGGGTAGACAGGGGTGTTTAGTATCCATACCTACTTTTCCCCGAATATAATATATGCAGCGGAACTAACAATGTCAGCACGAGATTTTGATATACCGGTGCTGTTTGACTTTATTACTTTCAGACAGAAAGACGCGGCGGGGTTACTTTGTTACCATAAAAGGTGAGGTTTCGGTCATCTATAGTCAAGATAGCACGTTCAAACCCAGATCAAAGAAAGGCGAACTGTAACCAAGAGAAGTACTTATTATATACATCTGGAAAGAAACGCAGATTAATTTGAAGTCGTACCTAAGGGACTATGCTACCTGACTTAATAATACACCTTGACAAAAAGTGGGTGACATTACATCCATTTAAAACATTTTTACCAGAACCGTTAAATCATAACTAAATCATTCCTTATGAAAAATATATCCCTGGATTACTATCCCCGGATCACTATCACAAAACCTAATAAAAGTAATTTATTACCAATAAATTCTGATCAAAATGGTATAAGCACTATTGAATCCTAATAAGCACAACAAGTCGAATTTAATACGGATTACTTCTCCCTACGAATGAACTGTCCAATTTAGTGAGACCCCTAATTTCCTTTCGCCTACTTCTTCTAATATTACACAAACGTGTCGGAATAAACTGGTCATTTTTGTACACAGCACGAATTTCGTATTGCTCTGATATACGATGGGAATTTTTATTTAATATACAAACAGTATTGATTTATAGCTACGACGAAGTGTGTCCCCTATCTCCCCTAAATTGTATACGAGACGAGTGTTGCTATGAATGCTCGAATTCTTCATTCTTATTCAAAGTACACACATGCACGTATCGTTCGGTACGCACTTCCGTATCTATTGAACCCTTGAGCATCTGGAATCTCGTCTTTCAGTCGGTTTCGAGTATTCTGCATCACATATTACTCGTGAAGTACTTGAATTAAGTAATTAATGATCTATAATTTATACTAATAAATTCGGCGTGATAATATGTGTGTGTGTCTATGTATGTGTGTAGTAATTGAAACTTTATTCTTTTCTAAACGCATTTGACAGTACCTACAGTAGGTATTGATAGCAATACATAATTTAAAAAATGTTTTAGAAAAGTGTGTCCGCCCGTCTGTTTGTTCCGGCCAGTTTATAAACGGCTGGACCGATTTGAGGAGACTTTTGTTCGCAGATAAATTTAATTAAATTTATATATATATGCTCACGCCTTCCCACAAGGGACCCCGAAGGGGTAGGCAGAGGTGTATAGGTAATACCCACGCACCCACTTTCCGCCAGAGGTATATTAGGTGCCAACGTGACAGATGGCGAGTCCATCGCCGTTACTCGAGCACGACTATACATACGCCTTTGAATTTCTTCTCAGACGTATGCAGGTTTCCTCTCGATGTTTTCCTTCACCGTAAAGCTCGTGGTGTGACTAATCACTGCACTTAAGTTCAGAAAAACACATTGCTACAGGCGGGATTCGAACTTGCGACCTTTGCGTCGCAGGCAACTGCTCGAACCACTCGGCCACCACGGCTATTTTATTACTATTTTATTAGTACTTATATATATTTTCAATTTCTGAAATATACGTATTTCAAGTGTGTATAAAAAAGTGAGTTTTTCTAATACTTACTAGGCATAGCAGGACTATCTCTTTTAAAAACATGGCGATAGGTAACATACCTGGAACAAAACAACAATATATTAGTATTTATTTAAAATCAAGAAATATTCACATAATAGAAATTGGTGGGGCGCGTCTTCGTGGATGGCACTATCTATACCATGCTTTCATCTTTGCAGTCACGTCCTCGTTAACTCGAGCTGCTTTGCGAATGCCTTCATAGTGGAATCGATCTAATATCGCAACTTGCTTGTTTATAATTAAGATGCGTTTTGGGGAAACGCATCTTAATTATAAACCACATACCTTTAAGGTAGGCAGAGGTGTAATAAAATAAAAGAAATATCGCCGGGGACCTTTATTCTCTTAGCCGAAGATGCAGATAGCGAGTGCGTCATCGTTTCTCAAGCACGACAATGCATTATTTTTTTATATCTATTCAAGCGAATGCTGGTTTTCACTTGATGGTTTCCTTCACCTTAAAGGTCGTGGTGTGATTAAAATATTACTGTAGGTTAACTATTCCTGTTAATACTCACGTTATGTCAACTCGGACAAATTCAGTACCTCCAGCTCTTGGTGTTAAGTCTAATACTGGTCTCTCAAGGTCATCCAAGATTAATCAGTGTGCTAAGTTCAGTAAAAACTTGAAATTACAGTCGGGTTTGAACTTGCAAATTTTGTGTTGCTCGAACTCGAACCACTTCGCCATCACAGCTTATTAACACTGTCTTCGTGCTTTGGGTGCAGATAATTATATGGTGGGAGTTGACTTTACCATGACCAGCACAGATCAGGATATACAGGGAGACGATATCTCAATATAGACACCGAACTGTCAATCAGGAGTTCAATAAACCTTGGCGAAACAAAACGTGCCATATTCAAGTTTCCCCAATTCACCTTTCCAATATTCCACTCGGACCCTTTCTACGTAGGGTTGTCGCGAATAAACCTTTTATGTTTTCTATAAAGTAAAAAATTCTACACAGAGATGCCAAGTTCAAATCACGACTGTACCTACCGGTGAGTTTCTCTGAACTTGAGTACAGTGATTAGTCACTCCACGAGCTTTACGGTGAAGCAAAACATCGAGATACCTGCATACGTTTGAAAAGAAACTTAAAAGACGTACAAGTAGTTTCACTTGAGAAACGGAGGTGGACTCGCCATCTGTCACGTTGGCATCTAAAATATATCTCCCGCGTAACGTGGGTGCATGGGTTCTATCTACACACCTCTGCCTACCCCTTCGGGGGTCCTTGTGGGGAGGTGTGAAGTTAAAAAGCAAAATGTCAGTGTACACCAGGCATTAGCACCACTAAGTATTTCTGAACTTAGTACAGAAGATTATCACACCACAGGAAGATTATCACACCACAGACTTTACGGAGAAGGAAATGCTATTAGCTACATATATGTATGAATATCCTCACGCCTTCCCACAAGGGTCCCCGAAGGGGTAGGCAGAGGTGTATAGGTACCCACACACCCACTTTCCGCCAGAGGTATATTAGGTGCCAACGTGACAGATGGCGAGTCCACCTCCGTTTCTCAAGTGAAACTATTTGTACGTCTTTTAAGTTTCTTTTCAAACGTATGCAGGTATCTCGATGTTTTGCTTCACCGTAAAGCTCGTGGAGTGACTAATCACTGTACTCAAGTTCAGAGAAACTCACCGGTAGGTACAGTCGTGATTTTACACATTAGCTACATAATCCTCAAAATACATTAAAATGGGTATTTAATTTCATACCAACGTGAAAGATCTTACACCTCTGGGGACCTTTGTAGATAGGCATAATGACTATGACTCTTGGCCGGATATTTAGAACTGGGTGTTATATATTGCGAACGCAAGAAAAAATATATAACATGAAACTTCATGATTTTTTAATTTATTCTTTGCACGGATCGTATTTCGAAATTTTATAAATACATTTTGGTGTGTCAACCCTGCTATGTGACCCTATCGATACGCAAAATGGTACATTTCTATATATGTACGCATACAGCCTCTGTTGTATGTATTTCGCTCACAATCTAATTTCGTCTGTTTGTTTCGCTTTTCATATAGATATATCGCGAGAGTCGTGGTAGCCATGTGGTACGAGTAGTAGCCTCATATCCTCACGCTTTCCCACAAGGGTCCCCGAAGGGGTAGGCAGAGGTGTATAGGTAATACCCACACACCCACTTGCCGCCAGAGGTATATTAGGTGCCAACGTGACAGATGGCGAGTCCATCGCCGTTACTGAAGCACGACTATACATACGCCTTTGAATTTCTTCTGAGACGTATGCAGGTTTCCTCTCGATGTTTTCCTTCACCGTAAAGCTCGTGGTGTGACTAATCACTGTACTTAAGTTCAGAAAAACTCATTGGTATCGGAATTCGAACTTGCGATATATTTCTATAAAATATGAATGATGACCTATTCGGGCAACTTTCCGTCTCCAATTTGGCCCAGTATTTGCACCCTCAATAAGCAATACAAACGATAACTTGCTATGAAGTCATACAGAACACACCACAAACTAAATTAAAAAGCAACCGGAAACCAAGTTTCAGTTTCAGCAAACAAATTAACACGCACAGGACAGCTGAAAGACAAACGACGACGATATCTAATATTTCGTTGAGTTCGGATATTTGCTGGTTTTATTATGAAGTTAAGGGGATCATTGATTAGTTAATACGGGGGATGGACAGTAATAAATCTTCTTCACAAACTCCCATAGGGGTTGCTGAGGGGTTGGAGGGTGAGATAGCACCCACACACCAACATTTTGCCGGATAATATTTTGGCATTCATACGTCTTTGAATGTCTTTTCAAACCTGTACTGGTTTCCTCCCCAAGCTTTCCTTCGCTGTAAAGCTCGTAGTATGACTAATCACTACTTAAGTTAAAAATAAACTCCTTGGTACAGTCGGGATTCGAACTTGCAATCTTTGTGTGCAGGCGACCGTTGAACCACTCGGGCAAATCTTCATGGTATTATATAAATAAGTACGGCTACCTACTATGCTTGACCTGCAGCGGCAGTGGTTTGAAACGGCGAGGGATCGACACCTGCCACGTTGGCACCTAAAAAAAAAAATAATAGTACCCCTTTGGGGACCCTTGCAGCGTGAACATATATAAAGAGAAGTAAACCTTAAATGTTGCCATCTGTCACGTTGGCATATATCTTCGGCGAAAATACTATAATTTCACGTTAATATGTTGAAACGCAAACAAATTTTCGCAAACAACTTACAGGTTCATTGGCCTCCAACCGCTGTAGAACGTACATATATAATATTCATTGGCAACAATATTTGAATATCTCTATCGCCGTACTTAAGCGTATTATAATCCTTATGAAGGTGTGAAAACAATACTTGTATATGTACGTGTGTCCCAACAAATATTTATATATATATATATATATAGGTATATATATTTCTGTAAGAGATTATATATAAGAGATAGGGCATAACAGGTTTCCCGTTCGAATTTGGAGCTGCCCGACTGGGGCAGAACCTCAACCTTATAGAAGTCCGTAACCAAATAACACTTTTTTGTGTTGTGTTCCTGCGTGATGAATAAGGTTTCCAATAAATGAGCTCCTTGGGGAGGGGGTGGTTGTTATATTCACTCTTTTGATATAAAAAAACAGACGTATGAATAGTCGTGTTTGAGAAACGGCAATAAACTCGCCAGCGATAGGTAACAACGTGTAAGTACAGAGATTAGTCACACCACGAGCTTTACGGTGAAGGAAAACATCGAGAAGAAACCTGCATACGTCTGAGAAGAAATTCAAAAGGCGTATGTATAGTCGTGCTTGAGTATCGGCGATGGACTCGCCATCTGTCACGTTGGCACCTAATATACCTCTGGCGGAAAGTGGGTGTGTGGGTATTACCTATACACCTCTGCCTACCCCTTCGGGGACCCTTGTGGAAGGCGTGAGGATAT
>JACCPG010001848.1:0-93265 GCA_016069955.1 Drepana arcuata | reverse complement strand
AAGCACGACTATACATACGCCTTTTGAATTTCTTCTCAGACGTAAGCAGGTTTCCTCTTGATGTTTTCCTTCACCGTAAAGCTCGTGATGTGACTAATCACTGTACTTAAATTTAGAAAAACTCATTGGTACAGTCGGGATTCGAACTTGCGACCTTTATGTTGCAGGCAACTGCTTGAACCACTCGGCCACCACGGCCACGTTATAAATAAGTAAAAATAAATAGTTTATAAATAGTAAATTACATCTTCAAAAAAGATATGAATTACATGAATAATCTCTTAAGTGCTTTTTTAAACTGAGAACTATAAACAACACAAATCTATCACTACGGTATACATCCATGCAAAAATATAATAAGACAAATATAACACAAAAGCATTCCTTAAAATAAAATATATCTATCTACACACAAAACAGTACCCTCCACTATGTGAAATAAGTGATATTTTCGTTTGACATGCAAGTCACCTGACTCGTGCGTGCTCAGCGAATCCTCCGAACAGTTGAGATCAGCTGCGTTATAATTATTAATTATTATTTAAAATGTATACTAGACTTGTACTATAATTTGAACACATTTATTATTTAGACAAAGTTATGAGTAAACTTTTAATATAAAAAAAATGGCAAACGAACATATGGTCCACCATAGAAGGCGGTTAGGAAAAGATAAAGTCTTCCTAAAGAAAAAGAAAGTTTTCACAATTTACTTTAATTCATTTAGAACTCATTCAAGAAGTTCAAGCTGGGGTTTGAACCTGCGATCTTTACTTCGTAGACGACAACTACCACCACTGGGCCAACATGGCTTCTAATTTTATCTTGACAAAACATGTGTTTATTACTTGTACATACATATTACATACACATTCATCACGCCGTCTCTCACGGGGTAAATCACCAGGTTCTCTCTAGACCCATCTTACAGACCATTTTCACTTCGTCTACATTCATCCCTCTTCATACATGCTCGCCAGTTTTATAATACTTTCTCTTATTCTTCAATTTTTTTATTATTATTATTATTAGTAACAATGATTACTTACGTGATAAGTCTGCGTGCATTCTGTGGTCGGGCGGTGCAGGCTCGGGCGGAGTACTGGGCGGGGGATACACGCTGAAACCTGACGGAGAAGCTAGCAATTTGAAGAGCTCTTATAGAAGAGCTATATACCAAGCTATAACACCAATATAAATATCATATGCATATTTTCGTACTATACACACCAATAAAAACGAATGTGAAGTTTTCGAGTAGGTACACTTGACGTTTACATCCCAAACACACAGGTATGTCCCAATAATACCAAAAATGCGAAACTTGGTTGGTTGTTCCTCACGCAAATACTTCATACAACGGTATTGAATAATTTAGCATAAAGATAGGTTAGTAGGTAGTAAGTAGGATAGCTGTAACGCATAGTATAGATAGTGCCATCCACGAAGACGCGCCCCACTTTTCTTCGTTTCTTTCTTAAAATACGTGTGCAACTTTCCACTTATGTTTGAGTGCAGTGAGTAATGTGTGCACACGCACACTGCAATTAATAGACTCGGGTCATACCACTCGCATCCCGCGACCCCCTCGACTACAAATTTGTGTTATATTCCAGAAAAAAAAAACTACATTTCAAATCAAATTTTACGCGGGCCCCAGTTAGTGTTGAATAAAGAACTCGATTAGCAAGTTCCAAATACAATACTACCTTTCATGAACCCTCTGTTCTTGGAGTTGTTCAGTGTGTCACTGTACTCCGAGTCGATGTCAGCACGCGAATCTGGCCCGATGAGGAGATCCAGCGAGTTGGTCAGCTTGTGCTCCATTCTGCGTATACACATTTATATATGAAATACTTACATTATAACATCCAATTGTTGTTATACTCCGCATAGGGGCATGTCCAGAATGTGATAAATTAAATATACCGTCATAAGAACTACATGGTAGTTTTTATTTTATATGGCAGCACGGACTTTACAGGCAATATGTCTCGTGGGTTTCAAAACGAATAAATTCATTGTTTAATGTATTTAATTGTTGTTTTAAACCTTTGTTATTTGTAGCTTAAATAGTAGTAACGATATTCGAATAAGTAATTTTTTGAGCTCTCAAATTGACCAAGATCCACAAATATACATACTTATGATTTAGATGATATGAGTGATTCCTGGGCGGCGGCTGTGGGCGGGCGGCGGCCACGTCGGGCAGGTTGTGCGGCTGCTCCATACGGAATGCGCGCTCTATCTCGCCCTTTCTCTCCCACACCTCTTTGAAGAATGGTGTGTAAAACGCCGCTGTGGGGAAACGCGTGGGGTGAAATTGCAAATCAGAGACGCCTGGAATGGCCAGCTTGCACTTCTTCTCCGCTCTAGAAGCATGAGACTACAGCCGAAAATATGCCCACTGTACTAGAAATGTGTGTAAAGCTTAACTGGCACTTATTACCAGTGTTACAAACATATGTATGTAGGCGACACTTATCTCAGATCGCAGGTATACCTCTGTACGGAGTGTTTAAATGACACTTATTCTCCGCCCAAGATTAAAATGTTGGTAGCTGACAGTTCTCCTAAAAAGAAGTGTGTGTAATATGAAATATAACGTAGACTTATTTTCCTCTTAAGAGGCATAAAACTACATTCGCCGCTAAATATTAATTTTTATAAATATAATATGCAGCTATGCCTGCAGTGCGTAATGTGACACGTACACTTATTCTCCTCAAAAAGGCGCGCCCGTGATAAACACTTTGTTCTCCATGCTAAAAACGTGTTTTCAATGTATACGTAAATTTATTCTTCGCACAAGAGGCACGCCCGTGATAAACACTTTGTTCTCCATGATAGAAATGTGCGTTCAATGTATACGTACACTTATTCTCCGCGCTGGAGGTGTATGTAGTGAAGTGTGCAGCGAGCCGGTCGGCCGTGGCGTTCCCTTCGGTGATGAGCGCGTGGCCGAGGTCGGTGCCGAAGAAAGCGCTCGCGGCCGAGCCTCCGCCGTCGGTCACGGCCACCATTTGGATGGGCAGGTTCGGAATGTTCATTGAAAATGCACTGCCGGAAGGATATTCCCAGTTCAGACCATATACTATGATGATTATAGGAAGTATACAAAGGTAAATACAGATTATATGGATTAACTTTATCGGGAAGCTTCTGCGCGCGCCTTCATCGCGTATAACCCTTACCCGATGGTGGCATCTGAAGAATGTACATAAAATGTATGAAGCACGAACGAGCTTAGTTTAAGAAACGTCCGTATGCACGACGATCTCATTTCAAGTTATTAGACATCCTTTCCTTCGTTTTCGTTCAAAATTTTAAATATTATTATGTTCCCACTATTCTTTAATAGACGCGCCCCACTATTCTTCCTCATAGATTATAGTGTAAGCGTACAACCTTCCACTAACGTTTGAGTATTGTCGGTGCACACTGATTACCTATGCACACGCACACTACAATTAATCGGATCATACTCCCCGCATCCCGCGAACCCTTCCCCTAGAAAATGGTGGGGCGCGTCTTCCTGTATTGCACTATTTGTAATAACGAAAGGAACTTACTTTAAAGTCGCCAAACTGGCTTTTCTTTTCGCCGAGTAGATAAGTATAAAGCCGTGTATCAGCTCTTCTCTAAATTGCGTCGCGCCGTGGAAACTAGAGATTATTACCTGCGGATAGTGCAAGACTTAAGTACAGTGATTAGTCACACCTCGAGCTTTACGGTGAAGGATAACATCGAGAGGAAACCTGAATACGTCTGAGAAGCAATTCAAAGGCGTATGTATGCGTAATAAATAAAGGCGTATAGATGGCGAGTCCATCGCCGTTACTCAAGCATACCAATCACTATACATACGAATTTGAATTTCTTCTCAAACGTATGCAGATTTCCTCTCGACGTTTCCTTCACCGTAGAGCTCGTTATGTGTCTAATCACTGTCACCTGACTTCATCATCATCATATCATTACGCCAAGTCCCTAACGGGGTAGGCAGAGAGTATAGAGCGCCAGTTCTCTCAAGACTTACATACCTCTTTCGCTTCGTCCACATGCATCAGTCACTGCTGCACATCGGGATTCGAACTAGCAATATTTGCTCACGGTAACCTTGCAATCACGGCTCGGTGTTTTCATCAGTGATGATAACGTGTACATACCTCCACTTTCCGCTTGGAGTCCCCGAGGAAGGTCTCTATGAGGATGGAGCGGTCCCCGGTGAGGAAGCAACTCCGGTGCAGCAGCAGCGGGCTCAGCACACGCTCGGGGGAGTAGGGGTCGTCGCAGAACATGCACACCATAAT
Organism: Drepana arcuata; assembly: GCA_016069955.1. Taxonomy (NCBI): domain Eukaryota; kingdom Metazoa; phylum Arthropoda; class Insecta; order Lepidoptera; family Drepanidae; genus Drepana; species Drepana arcuata. The sequence continues at coordinate 88,952 of JACCPG010001848.1, read as the reverse complement.
TCTACAACAGAAAAATATTTATATATATCATCATCATCATCATCAGCCCACTCTAGTCCACTGCTAGACATAGGCCTCCCCTAATGAGCGCCATAGCGCCCTGTCTTCAGCTTGCCGCATCCAGCATCTGCCAGCAGTCCTTCGCAAATCGTCATCCCACCTGGTCGGAGGGCGTCCTACACTACGTTTGCCTAGTCGTGGTCTCCACTGAAGAACACGTTTACCCCAGCGGTTGTCGGTTCTTCGCGAGATATGGCCGGCCCACTGCCACTTCAGCTTGCTAATTCTTTGAGCTATGTCGATTTTCTTTGGTTCTCTTTCGGATGTATTCGATGCGAATCTTATTTTTCAGATAGACTCCGAGCATAGCTCTCTCCATAGCTCGCTGAGCGACCTTAAACTGGTGGACCAGCCCTATCGTGGGTGTCCACGTCTCAGCTCCGTAGGTCATGACATATATTTATATATATACAAACTACTAAATAGGACCCGCATATTTTTTCTTCTGTTATAGACATATCATATATATATGTGGCGCAGAGATCGATTCATTTATATATGGTAATCCAGCTACTAGAGCGACGATTTATACATATACATATCATCACGCCAAGTCCCTAGCGGGGTAGGCAGAGAGTATAGAGCGCCAGTTCTCTCTAGACTTACATACTTCTTTCGCTTCGTCCACATTCATCAGTCTCTTCATACATGCTCGTCGGTTTCGAGTACTCTTAACGTTCCCGTCCTTGAGACTCCGTTCTATTTGATCCAGGTAGTTGGAACGTGGCCTTCCTCGCCTCTTCTTGCACACACTTTTGCTTTATATATCTGTTTCGTCAATCTTTCTTCACTCATCCTTTCTATGTGTCCAAACCAACGTAACATACCTTTCTTCATCTTTACAATCACACCCTCATTAACGCCAGTGGATTTGCGAATCTCTTCATTGCGGATTCGATCTAAAATCGTTACTCCGCACATTTTTCGAAGAGATCGCATCTCAACTTGCGATTTATAAGTTTAGAAAAACTCATTGGTACATCCAGGATCCGAACTTGCAATTTTTGTTTTGCAGGGTTGCAGGCTCGAACTCGAACTGCCTGACTTAGTACACTTATATTATATACATTAAATATAAAAAAATATCTCCTTTCACTCAACGAGCTATAAGCAAATGAAATACAAGCAAATTTTTTAATTGATGAATATAAAATAAAAGTACTTAAATTGAGATTTTCTTACAATCAGTACAGTACAGTCTCAGTCTTATATACAAAAATCCATGTCTTAGAGGGAGAGGGAACGATAGTTAGGAAGAGATAGGTGACTTGAGGTACGCATCGAAAAATTACCGTAGTGAGAGCTGCCGAGTACTATTTTGACCGATATGACCATACTTTGTATCATGTTAGAGCAAATTCCTAGACAGTTAGATTCACACTAGTGTCTCGGGAACATTTTGTCTCAAGAGAAGCTGGGGACTCAATAAGAACATATATCTACAAATATTAAACAAAACAACAGCTGTTTCTATACATACCTTATGTCCGAATCGAAGCACACTATGACGTCACGGTAGAGATGCGCGTAGCTGGCCTTCTCCCTGTTAGCCCTCACCAATTCCTGGATGGCGTCGGCCGTCAGAGATTCTGTGCCCAGTTCGTTCACAGTCGCTTCCATGTACGAGCAGTGGAGGCTGAGGAAGAATATAATGAACACATGCTTCCATATATATATATATATATATATATATGATATGTATGTATATATATATATATATATATACATACATATCATCACAAGTCCCTCATGCGTTAGAAAGTGAGAGGATCATACAGACTTTCCCTTCCTATCTGATTATACTTCAATCTCGTCCTCACGCCTTCTCACAACGGTCCCCGAAGTGGTAGGCAGAGGCGTATATTGAGTACCCAACCACCCACTCTCCGCCAGATATTATATTTAAGTTGCCAACGTGACAGATGGCGAGTTCATCGCCGTTACTCAAGCACGACTATGCAGTGTATTGCGTTTCTTCTCAAATGCTCGACAGAGAGAGCACCAGCTCTCTCTGTCTACTCTGTGCGATGATATGATGATGATGATAATGATGTATATACGTATGTATCAAGCAACGACATCTAACATACTTGTCAGCTAAGTTCTGCCCCTCCTCCTGCAACCTCGCCAGCTCTTTCTTGTCCATTCCCTCTTCTTGGACAAACATCACAACCAATGGTAGACCCTGCAGCGAAAACACAATTGTACTTCGCACCATAAATGGAAAAAACATTCCCACTTATCACCATAAAGTGTCTTCACCATAGACATTAAACCTTATTCGACGAATTTGACATTACCTACATCAATGGCCTGCAGTCGACGTGTTAATGCAATCATAATTCAAAAAAAGCTTATAAACAAACTAGCGACCCGTCCCGGCGTCGCACGGCTGGACATTTGTTTTTTAAACCTTTTGACATAATTTTTTATTTTATTGCAATTAAAATAACCTATAATAATCAGTGATAATGTAGCATTAGTGAAAGTATTTTTTTAAATCGGTCCAGTACTTTTACACAGAGCTAATTCCTTACATACAAATCTTTCCTCTTTATAATATTAGTATAGATTACAGACGTGTATGAAATCTATAGATGTGTCCCTCTAGCACTCATTGAATGCCAAAAGGGCGTATTTATTTATTACAAGCCGTATGATAATGCACGTTGCCTTAATAATGGTAACAACACTAGTACTATAAAGAGGGAGAGTTTCCTTGTTTCAACACGCTACACTCAGGAAATACTAATACGATTTTTAATAAGTATTTTTGCATTAGACAGCCTCTTATTGAGGAATGTTATAGGACACCCATACACCCACTTTCCGCCAGAGATATATTTTAGATGCCAACGTGACAGATGGCGAGTCCATCGCCGTCACTCAAGCACGACTATACATACGCCTTTGAATTGCTTCTCAGACGTATGCAGGTTCCCTCTCGATGTTTTCCTTCATCTATTTAATCGTTTTTAATAACATTTGCACACCATGTGCAGTCTGAGCCAACTTGAAAGATAGGATAGCTTACATCTCAATTTATGGTCGCAATATTATTATATTGCAAATCATAATAAAATATATATATATTGTCTATTATTTGTCACAATTATTTGTTAGCTCCAAACTATTCTAACAGATGGAGTCGAGAATGGTTTAGATTTCACAGTTGGATCCGATAGGTGGCGCTGCGATCGTGTTACGGGCAATGTAACTTTTTCACCCAAGCGAAGCTGGGCGGGACAGCTAGTAACCTATATAACTTAACTACTAATCACATACCTGGAAAGGCAAATTATCTTCTTGCTCGAGACTGGACAGCAAGGTCTTTTCGGCGCATCCTCTTATGTACTCGAACGACTCCTGATCTTGGTATACACAGAAGTAGCCTGCAAGTTAAAATACATTGACGACCATCTGGTCTAGTGGTTAGAGCTCCTGACTGCGAAACTTGGGGTCGCGGGTTCGAATCCCGCTGAGGGCAGATATTTGTGTGAAGAACACGAATATTTGTACCTTAGTCTTGGATGTCCTATGTATTTAAGTATATATCTATCTATATAAGTAAATATATCGTTGTCTAGTTACCATAACACAAGCTTTGCTTACTTTGGGACTAGGTCAATTTGTGTGGAATTGTCCCAGGTATTTATATTTATTTATTTATTGTACTGGGTGTTCCAAGCCGTCATGTGATGTTGATATGTGACTGAACTTCCCCTTAAACGGCAGGACCGATTTTGGTGAAATCGTTTGTCTATAATCAAATTGGACTCGGGTGAAACGCTAGGACACATCTAGGAACACAAAAGAAATGAAATAATTTATTTACCAGAAAATGTTTAGTTACAATATGTATGTATTATATAGATCATCTATTGCTGAAAACTGCATTAGATCCGTTGAATAGTTTAAAAGATCTAAGCGAACAGACAGCGGAAGCGACTTCATTGTATATTTCTATATACATATTTTTTCTGTGCGTTTGTCACTGAAATCCTCGTAACCTGCTGCTGCTGCACTGGCTGGACCGATTTTAATTAAATTTTCTATGTGTCTTCAGGTGGATTCGAGAATGGTTTAGATTCACAATTGGACCCGATAGTTGGCGCTGCGATCGTGATTTAGAAAAAAAAACTTTTTCACTCGAGCGAAGTTGGGCGGGATCACTAGTACTATGTAAATATGAAATGCACAGTAGAGAGTGCAGAGTGGCTGACCGTTGGGCGCGAACTCGTCGATGGCGGTGGTGTCGCAGGCGAAGTCGTCGCTGCGCACGCGCTGCTCCACGCGCCACGTGTGTCCGCGCACGCTCACGCTACGCTCGGCGTCGCAGCCGGCCACCAGCCGCTTGCCGAACTCCCCGGCTATACCCTCCACCTGACACGATGTATTGTTATACATTTTAAGCGGCCATCTGCTCTCGAGGTCGCAGGTTTTTTCCCGGTGACGGCACATATTTGTGTGATGAACACATACATTTGTTTATTACTTTATTTGAAGTAATACATATAATCACGCCTCTTTCCCGTAGGGGTAGGCAGAGACCACTTCTTTACACTTGCTACGATCCTTACATACATCTTTCGCTTCGTCCACTTTCATTATTCTCTTCATACATGCTCTTCGGTTGAACAGTAAATATAAAGTTGTCTTGTTACCATCAATTTGTTTGGAATAATTGCGCCAAGGTATTTATTATTAATATTATATTTATAGTATTCAAAGCCATTTGGCTAAGCCAAAATTACTTCTGACAGTTGGTTTTTGAGTGAAAATCACTGGCTGCTAGTGCTTTTCATCATAGACCTCATTGTATGATAAATCAAATGTATATAGATAGTGTCATCCACGAAGACGCGCTCCACCAATTTCTAGTCGCGATTGTTGCGGGGTGCTGGGAGTATGACCCGAGTATATTTATTGGAGTGCGCGTGTGCACTCATAGGTTATCAGTGTGTACAATCAGTGTGGACAATACTCAACATTAGTGGCAGGTTGCACTTACACTATAAACTATAGAGAATGTTGGCATATAAAAGTATACTCACGCCCAGGATAATGACATTGATCAGTGTGGCGTCTGTGGTGAGGGCCCAGGGCGCGGCGGGAGGGCCGGCCAGGCACTGGGACTCCCCCGTTGACGTCAGTGACCTGACAAATACGACGTACTTAAAACAGGTAAAACAATTAGACCACCTGGTCTAGAAGCCAGTGCTCCAGGCTTAATAACTTGCGGACGAGCGCGTGCACAATTATTTGAACATATTGAAGATATCTAGTATTATATAACACTCACTTTTATTTTGAAAAATTTTGAAAATTTGTGAGCATGTTCCTCACAAAATCAAGCCAAAACGGCTGAACAGATTTGAATTTAATTTGGTACAGAGATAGATTGATTAAAAAATAAAAAAAAAATCCATAAAACAAAATATAATCAAGGAGTCAGTAATAAAATACAACACAACAATATAAAAACTACAGTTAGAAAAAAAAACAAATTACACCCAAAGAAATGCTCTGAATCCATGTCATGGAGAAGGACAATCTTTCATTGTGCCTAATGACTTTTATTGTGCCATTGTGGTAATGACGGGTGTGTATTGACTCAAGTTTAAATCCTGAATATGATGTGCTGGCAGGTAAATGGAAGGTGATTTTAAATGAGTGTCTGGCATACGCAGAAAGAAGGCCATCTTCTTCTCGGTAATACATTTATATTAACCTTATTTATTATTACTCATATGTATTTTTTTTTACTTATACCTCCACATTAGCGTAAATGACCACGTTGTCGTGCTAATTGTAAATAAATAAATAAATAACTAAATAAATTGTGGTAATGACGGTTCAATGGTGTTGACATAATGTTAATGGCTAGGTAACTGTAAAAGTATATGGATCTCTAGACCTCCTTAGTTTTGAAAGTCGGTAATCGATAAGCTAACATACCCAACCCTAGTGTTCAGTATAAGCGGCAGTGTGGCGTCGAGGCAGTTGGAGCCGGCGGGGCAGTGTTCCCGCATGGGGCAGTGCACAAAGCCCAGGTGTTGGAACAGGAGCAGCTTGCGGTCTTGCTCCATGCGGTCCAGCATTTTGTACCTAGTCATGAGACCAAGTTGGAGATAAAACATGCGGCTCTGACGGTAAACGCACACCGCAAGAAAAGCGACCCTTATCAAACTTATTTTTTTCTTATATCTATATTTGTGACCAGAGTTAAGCATAATCATACCTGTACCAGGTGTATATTATATATTTCAATTAATAGAAGTTACTCAGTAGTAACTAGCCCTTCGTGAGGTAGAGAACTCACGTCACCGATTTTGAGTACTGCTGACGTTGCCATCCTAAACTAATCGATTGATTTGATTTATGTAGTTGAAATCTGGTTCTACTCTCTCTTCCAGATACTTCCATTATGGGTGAGAAGAGAGAAGATAGCGGAAAAAAGAAAGTTGGTGTGAGGGTACACACCTCTTTTATGAAGGAATTTGTTTCATTTTCACGTAAAAGCAACTCAACGGAATTGGATAAAACTTGGCACTAAGATAGATAATTACATACATATACACATCATCACGTCGAATCCCTCACGGGGTAGGTAGAGAGTATAGAGCGCCAGTTCTCTCTAGACTTACATTTTAGCTCAGCTGGATATATTTTTATTCCAGAAAAGTAATCTATCCTTGAAAACAAATTTTACACGGATGAAACCGCGGGGCTAGTTTATTATAAATAATAATAATATCCTCACGCCTTCCCACAAGGGTCCCCGAAGGGGTAGGCCGAGGTGTATAGGTAATACCCCACCTAATATACCTCTAGCGGAAAGTGGGTGTGTCACTTTCCGCCAGAGGTATATTAGGTGCCAACGTGACAGATGGCGAGTCCATCGCCGTTACCCAAACACTACTATACATACGCCTTTGAATTTCTTCTCAGACGTATGCAGGTTTCCTCTCGATTATTATTATTATATAATATAATAATAATAATAAACCTGAAGTCATCCTGTAACACGTCAGTGATCTCCTTGATATCCTCCTGAGTAATGGTACCAGTTGGCGATATGCTCTTGAAGTGGTAGAACAGGTCGGCATGCTCCAACAAAAGCTCCTGAAACAATACAATTCGGTTACAATATGTCAGATTAGAGCCAATAATTATTTTCATCGGTACAATGGCACTTCAATGTGAGTTTTTCTGAACTTAAGTACAGTTTATTAGTCCCACCACGAGCTTTTCGGTGGAGGTAAACATCGAAAGGAAACCTGAATACGTCTGAGAAGCAATCCAAATACCTAGATCAAATCGATCGGACGCTCAAGGACGGGAACGTCAAGAGTACTTGAAACCGACATGTACGAAGAGACTGATATGGACGAAGCGAAAGAGGTATGTAAGTCTAGAGAGAACTGGCGCTCTATAATCTCTGCCTACCCCGTTAGGGACTTGGCGTGATGTTATATATGTATGTATGTATAGTCTTTTATGAGTGTGAATGAGAGTGTTGGAAGGGGTAGACTTAGGCGGATGTTTCTACTTAGGCGGATGTTTCTAGACCAAATTAGGGACGTCTTGAAAAAAAGGCCAGGTCAAGAGTACCCTAAACCGAAGAGCATGTATGAAGAGAATAATGAAAGTGGACGAAGCGAAACAAGTATGTAAGGATCGTAGCAATTGGAAAGAAGTGGTCTCTGCCTACCCCTACGATACGTGATTATATGTATGTATGTATAGTTGTGTTGAAGTTTAGGCGATGGACTCGCCGTGTCACGTTAGCACCTAAAATGCCTGGTGAATGGTAGCACCTGCAAGTTGTGCTTGGCGCGGCGCTGTATGTGCCGCTGGTGCGCGTCGTACACCCGCTGCTGCTGGGCCTCCCCGAGGGCCTCGAAGCACTCCCGCCCCATGAGGAGCACGCGCACCTCAGACAACTGCTTACCCGGCGTCACATAGCCAGTCTCTTCCAGTAACCGCTTAAACTGCTGGCACCATCTAAACAAGGGACTCTTGAACTCACAAACCGAGGGTGGGTTTGCAATGGTTTTGATACAAGCAGTAAATTACAAATATTTCAACAAATAAATAAAATACAATCCACTCATTAATGAGTATGAGAAACTTAGAGGCTACTGTTGTGAGAGTACTTGTGAGAGTAGACTACTCTGATATTATTATTTAAAGATGGTATTTTAGAATATTATCTAATAGTCAAATCTAATAGTCTAATATAAAAGCCGTGGTGGCCGAGTGGTTCGAGCAGTTGCCTGCGACGCAAAGGTCGCAAGTTCGAATCCCGACTGTACCAATGAGTTTTTCTGAACTTAAGTACAGTGATTAGTCACACCACGAGCTTTACGGTGAAGGAAAACATCGAGAGGAAACCTGCATACGTCTGAGAAGAAATTCAAAGCGTATGTATAGTCGTGCTTGAGTAACGGCGATGGACTCGCCATCTGTCACGTTGGCACCTAATATACCTCTGGCGGAAAGTGGGTGTGTGGGTATTACCTATACACCTCTGCCTACCCCTTCGGGGACCCTTGTGGGAAGGCGTGACGATATTATCTAATAGTTTAGGGATGGGTATAGTCTAATACATACTCGTAGTTCCTCTGTTCCTCTTGAGCTTCGTGTAAATACGTCTTGAACACGGCAGCTGCTTCGTTGGTCTCCAGTATTTCGTAGGGGATCTTCTGCGATTGGCCTAAAGTCTACAAAATTATAAACATGTATTACTAATATTTTGACATTCGATAGCCCGTTTATAGAAAATGGTATATGCTATGTCAGACGCTCCAGAGCTACACAATCAAGGTAACGTATTTGTGTGTGCGACTTGATCTAGGGGGTAATATTTCAGTCACCAGTTCTATCTATACATATATAATAAAAATGTAACGGATCGCTGTCTGTACATGGGAGATATATGGGAAAAATATGATTGGGACCTTAATCAACGCAAATAGCACCCAAAACACTGATTGTTTGAATTTTTGTCTGTTTATTTTTTTCACTAATATATTGTGGTTAGTTTCACTTAACATAATATGCAAAATAAACCAAAAGATATATACAAAAAATGAGGCCTAATAGCACTATTCCACGCGGACTATTCGTGTTTGATTGATTTGACCTAGAGCTCGTTCCATGCTTGTTTGTTCCACCGCTTAGACCTAGAGCTGTACCAAGTTAAGCTTGCCTGATATCTGGCCCGCTCGCCGACCCTGAGCGTAGTGTCGATGGCCAGGGGGCTGTCCAGCTCCGAGCCTGTGTCGGAGCCCGAGCCGTGGCCGCGACCCTCGCTGAAGTACACCGAGAAGTCGCGATGGGAACGCAACTGCCGGATCACCATCGGCCAGTCGCTGGGAATTGCAAAAACATCCTTGCTTTTAAATATTCAAAGACATAATCCCTCCCAACTGCGCCCATGAAGCTTCACCGTATAGCTCGTGTGGTGACTAATAGCTGCACTTAAGTTCAGGAAAACTAATTGGCATAGTCGGGATTCTATGGAAGGTGTTCAAACTTGAACTCTTTGTATTGCAGGCTCGAAGCATTCGGCCATTACGGTTTGTTCCATTTTTAAATATTTCACAAACTTCGGAGTCAAGTTATATGATATGGTAAACAACATAGATTTTCATTATACATTCCGTGCGGATGAAACCGCGGGGCGGAATTAGTCCTTCCAATGTTATAAATGCGAAAGTTTTGAAGAATGTTTCTGTTTCACGCAAAAACTACTCGACGGGATCGAATAGATATTTAGCAAGAGGTAGAGTTTTAGCTTGGTTAACAACATGGTATGATATTTTATTACAGACTAAGTCTTCCAATTAAAGAAAATATGTGTATGTGGGTGAATCCACGGAACATGGAACCTAGTAAAGTACACACCTCTCTTGCAAGTCCTCAGTGGGCAGCTGCATCCTGGATAGAACTTGTGGCAACTTGGCAAGTTGTTTGCGAAGCCTCATGGTCGATCTTTCCTCCTTTAAACGGCGTATATGACGGCGGTACACCACCTGGGGATAAACAAAGATTAATATTTTCTTAACATTGGTATCTCCTGCTAATATTACAAATGTGAAAGTTTGTCAGAAGACTTCAAGAAATTCTCGATGTATTGGTATGTGAGTGAGAAGAGCCACAATTTTGTAAACATAAGCATACAATTTTGAGAAATTTATTTGCTTTGTTGTATAACACATAACAAACTTTATAGTATAACTAACGGTATGGTACCCCTATATGAACCACGCCTGTTTAAGTATAATATTCATAGCTAATTTGGACCACTTACTTGTGTACCGTCATTCCCAAATTGTTGAACAAATTTGATCCATTCTGGATAGTGGCATAGTCTCTTGCTGGCGGCAGACCACATCTCTCTGAAAAAGCAAAGTAATAATAATAATATGTCCTCACGCCTTCCCACAAGGGTTCCCGAAAGGGTAGGCAAACGTGTATAGGTAGTACCCACACACCCACTTTCCGCCAGATATATTTTTGACGCCAACGTGACAGATGGCGAGTCCATCGCCGTTACGTCAAGCTCTCGGTGCTTTCTTTCACCGTAAAGCTCGTGGTGTGACTAATCACTGTAATTAAGTTCAGAAAACCTCATTGCTACAGTCGGTATTCGAACTTGCGATCTCTGTGTCGCAAGCAACTACTCGTACCGCTCTGCCACCACGGCTCGCGGTCTTTTGGTTTATTTTTATAATCAAGGTATCATTATTGTCTATAACTAGACTTCCTGTATAAACCGGCTTGTAACTTTTCTAGTACAAAATTCAAAGTATGACAATTACTTGTGATCCTGCACATGTATCCTGATGAGCTGGGTGAAGGCTTCAGTGACGAAGTCTAGAGTTTCTCTCCTTATCCGCAGAGCTTCTGCGTAATTCGCCACCTGACAATTAAAATAACTGCGCTACTCAACCGGCTCTGTTATACATTATTTTGTTAATGTATCATCATCGTCTGTCATCATAATCATCGTCACTGTCTATATGTCATGTCTCCGTGGTATATCGTTCATCTACTATCCAACAGACACTCATAGATTATCGCGATAACCGATTGAATAATAATAATTAATTCCCAGCATATCTGATTCTCAACGCTATTTGTGAGTCGTTCACTAGTGATGTAATATCATAGGGTATCACAACTTCATGCTACTAACTACAGGGGAGTAGCATGATAATAATAAACACGGATGAAACTGCGAGACACAGCCAGATGACAATAAAAAGAGGTGTAGAAGAAGTGAAGAGAACTTCTTCATAATTCCTAAATATGTATATAACTGGCGCTCTATACTCTCTGCCTACCTCGTTAGGGACTCGGCGTGATGATATATATAAAATTTTATAATTGAATTATTGTGTACAATAAATTATATGCATATACATATATGCATATTTGCATTATATACAGATGTATAAAGTCAGTAAGTGTTCCATAATACCGAGTCGCTCCCTGGATAGGAAGAGAGAGTAGAGCGTTCAGACTTACAGACACCTTAAACACACGCTACATAGATATTCATCAGTCTCTTCCAACATGCTTACAGACTTCTAAAACTCTTTTATCAACTTCAAAAAGGTGGGAGTAACAGTAAAACTCACCTTAATCTTGGCTTTAGCTTTGTCAACCATCTGCGCCAGCAAAAAGAAGGCCTGGTCCACATTGACGTTGTCGTGACTGGAGGTCTCCACGATGGGAATGTTGCCTTTGAACTCCTTGCGCTGCACCAGGCGTTCCGCCTCCCGTACACCTTGCTCGGAGGCCTCGTCATTCTTGGACGTGACCAGCACCACCGGCTTCTTCAGCTTCAGGATGTTCTGCAGTATCGCTGCTAGGACTTCGTTCTGGGAATTAAGTTATTATTTTCTTACACTTTCGTATAACACACTAAAGTCTAATATCCTCACGCCTTCCCACAAGGGTCCCAAGTCTATGCCGCGTTTAAATAACCATGTAGGTATACATATAATAAAATTACTATAGCTTGTGTCAGAATATTTTATTTCACATAGCCCGTGATAGGCACTTATAAAACGTCGAAAAAGGAGCACGGTTTGGGTGTGTAATAGCTATATCGTACCCAACTTACTTACTTACTTGGCTTACTTATAAATGTATATATCTAATTATAATTAGATAAGAAATTCCCTTATACGTTAAATCCTTGATGCAGTAGTCGTGCCGGAGTGGACCTAGCCGTCGCATCAGGATGAGGGACCCTTCCGAGTACCGCTCCAGCAACCACACTCGTATATCACTGAGACGGATTGCCACTGTGCTTTGTCTTTGATGGTACCTCATCATTGTTTCCAGCACCCTTTTTATCCTAAAACCACTATGCAGGTATCCTACGATAATACATAACAATAAATGTGAGCAGTATACCTGCTTCTCCCAAGTCCGTCCCGGCACGAGGCTCACGTCATAGACACACAGGAACCCGTCGACAGAGAGCTTCCCATCCGGCATCAACCTCTGCTCGTACTCCTTCTCAATGCCCAGTTGATTCTTGCAGACATACATCAACTTCTCTGCCGACTGCAGTTTTGTGGCAACGCACCGTTTAACATAGGCTTCCGTTTTACCTACTGTGAAAAAACAAAACAAATGTATATCTAATAAGGTCGTGGTGGCCGAGTGGTTCTAGTAGTTTCCTGCGACAAAAAGTTCGATTCCCGACTGTACCAATGAGTTTTCACATTTTTAGTCACACCACGACCTTTTTTTTTATGGATGATAATTCAGTTGGCTAATTGTTTAACTTGTAACTGTGCTTTCGAAATATATATAATAAGTGATTTTAAATTTATTGTATATATCTTTGTAGATAAATATATAGATAGTAAAAGTTAAAATAAGTATGTACAAACATTTTTCTCCCTCTCTTAAATTGTGATCTTTTAGATTGTGAATTGTGTAAGTGGAAAAGCAATAAAGAATTAAATTAATTGTAATGTTCAAATACTTTCGAAAGTATACCTTTGAATGGCTGGAAGCAGGCATCATCCACAAACTCGGTCTGCTCCACAAGCTCGAACCTGTACTCCTGGTCATCATTCTCCTTGTGAACCGTGCCCCAATACAGGAAGTGGTCGTTGTTCACCACACGCCCGCTGAAGTCCGACTGAAATACGTCCGAGTGGTTAATACGTTTTTGCGTGAAAGTAATAAACATCCTCACAAACTTACTCATTTCTGACATTAGTAGGATATCATGAGGATTCAATGCTAAAGGCCTTTGTTTCTAAAGTAGAAAGAGATCAACGGATGTAACTGTCTATACAAATTTCCTGTCTATTTATTACTTCAAACATCAAATATCTGCCAGTTCAGAAATTCATTTTCAGAGTTAAGTTCATAATTAAACAAAAAACAAACACACACAGAAAAAAACAAACTACAAGACAGTAATTCTTTTTATTAATCTTTTCTTTAATTACTGTGTTTTCAAATCAATCTGTTATGATAACATTCCAAAAGCACACTTCAAAAATTAATTTAGATATAAATTATGTGCTCTTTTTAAGCTATTAAATCTTCTACACTCAAGGATGGGACCGTTAAGAGGGCTCGAAACCCTCAGCAAAAGAGGTGTGCAACTCTAGAGAGAACTGGCGGTTTACTGTCTCTGCTTACCCGTTATGGACTCGGCGTTATATGTATGTAGGTATATACCTATATAATTATGGTTCAGCTGTATATAAGGACGAATGGCCAGTATACAGTGGTACATACCTGACTGAGCACACATATATGGTCCACGTTGTAGTCGTCGGCGTGTGTTCTGATAAATCTGTTACACAAGCAAGACTTGCCAACTCCAAGTTGGCCCTTCTCCTTCTCAGTACCTACGCAACAAAAAATATTATTATTATAATATATAAGAGCCGTAGTAGCCAGGTTGTTCGAACTCTCCTGCAATGGAAACATGCGCAAGTTCGAGTCGCGACATTACCAATGAGTTTTTTATATAATATGTATGTGAGTGGTGATCGAAGAGAGAGGAAGAGGAAGACCATCATGACATACAGGGAACATAGAGATTGTACTGGACAGAAGTAAATGGAAGAAATGGATCAGACCGATGATTAATAACAGGTTATGAAAAAAAAACATCATCCTATGCATTATATGCGAGTGATACCCCTGGTGCTGCAAGCATCCATAGGCGGCGGTAACCGCTTACCATCAGGCGGACCGCATGCTTGTTTGCCACCCAAGTCGTATAAAAAAAATATTCATATCTTGAGTTATTAATTATCACCAACACTTAAGAGCTGAAAAAAAAGAATAACACTTTTCGGTTTCCTACACCATAACGCTCTTGGTGCTACTAAACACTGTACTGAAGTTCAGAAAAACTCATTGGTACAGTTGGGATTCGAACTAGCAAACTTTGTGTTGTAGGCGAATACTCCAACCATTCGACCATGACGGCTCATTGGAAGCACGGCAACAAATGAAGTGTTATTAAGCAACTTTCTCCAACCTAGAGTCAACCCACATAGTATCACAGGAAATGGGAGTAGATAACAAGATGCATCTAACAATTGTTACCTACTATTGCATTGTGTTGTCAATTAAAGTGTCATTTCAATAAACTGACCTTATATTTACAAAAAGACCACACATTTACAAACAGACCTTACATTTACAGACATACAGACAAGACTGTTTAAGTTTAATATTCAATTGTCCAGTACATTCAGCTGCTCATACACTGGGGTTTTTTCTGTTATACCAGCTATATAGAAAGCTATTCTTCTGACCAAAAGCTTGCTAATATAATGCGTCCACTATCATTATTATAAGAAAGCCAATAAATAATAATTCTAATAAGAGCCCTATTAGCAGAATGATCGAAGCAGTTGCCTGCAACACAATTTTCAATCCTGACTGTACCAATGACTTTTTATGAAATTTAGTACAGTGATTAGTCACATCACAAGCTTTATGGTGAAGGGTCACTCTATCATGCAAACACTTTGGCAAAAAGTGGTCCAGGTAATATCTACATACCTAGAGGCCCTGCCTATACTTCGTGACACTTCTGGGAAGACATGAAGATGTATACATCTTAAGTATTATATATATACCTATATATTATACATACCTGATAAGAATTAAACATTCTTCTGATCCCAAAAGCTGTTGCCATATAGAAGATTTCTTTAAGCAAGATTGTGTTTATTTTTATGATTTGTCACCCTTACTTATTATCTTCTATTCTATTGCAAATACAGAGGTAGGCCAAGGACATGGTAAATTTTCACTTTTTATGAGGGTTATATTATTTAATATTATTAGCCCAAAGCATCCCTTCATAAAATTACATATGAAGATGTTAATTCTAAGAAAAATCTGTACTAATCCAAATCTAAGTAGGGCTGTGATCCATTTCTATAATAATAATAATATATCCTCACGCCTTCCCACAAGGGTCCCCGAAGGGGTAGGCGATCCATATCTATATATCTAATAATGGTGCTTGTTTTCTATGACAAAGTTAATCAGATTAACAGACATTATTAGCAGACACTTCCAATAAGACATCTCACACAAAGTAAACTGACCCTATACCAGGCAGAGGTTATTGGGTATCAGTAATTGATATATCCGATAAATGAAGATAAGAAATACAATACCCAGAGACACAATAAACAACTATGCTCAATGCATTAATGGTTTTTCTTCAGCAACGTTTGAATTCGTGACAAAAGGCAGTATACGACGCAGAGCCAATGCCATATTTTTTCCCGACACACCCACTTTCCACAAAAGATATATTATTGGTGCCAAAGTAACAGACGGCAAACCCATCACTGTTACTCAAACACAACTATATGTACATGTCTTTGAATTTTTTTCAAATATATGCAGGTTTTCTCTGTTTGTTTTCCTTCACACTAAAGCTCATAATATTAACTTGTAGTAAGTTTTGAAATTAGACCAATAGGAAATAGGTTTGCGACAATACAAGGTATATAGGAAACAAGTATTTCACTTACCAGAAAGTCCAACAACTGATACCGTTATCAGCTTTCCGCCAGTGTTTTCAGACTTTTTTGCCATCTTTCCAATCTTATCAAACAGTTGGTAAATAACAGAACAAAACCATAACACCACTTGATACACACATCACAATACTAAGCAGATGGTTTGGTGTTAGCCACAGAATTCAAATATGTACAATTGGAGTACAAAGGACCTGTAAATGATACGACAATTTTGTCACACAATATAGGGGTGTAAGTTGTATGGAATCATAATTGAATAAAGAATGGCTAAAAGATGAAAGATTTACATTATATATATGCATAGATGAAAAAAAAATGTCTAAAAAAATTGCATCGGTAAGGTAAAAGATAGGACGATTATGCAGTGCTACTTTTTCATCAACAATATTGTCTTGTCAATTAGTGAATGAGGCGAATCCGCAAACCTCGACAGATGTGCCGACTGCAGACCCACGCCCCACGCATAGCATAACATTAAAGACATACAATCGAGATTTATCTCGCAATTTAACTGAAAATTTTACTATTTTCTCCGAATTACAACACCAAACCAAGATCCTTTAAAATTAAATTCATCGTCCCTTCTATTGCTCTGTCTACAGTCCGACCCCCGTACTTTGACACATCTAATCAAATTGGTTCGTAAGATTGGTCGAACTACCAGTCATACAATAGAACTTTAATAAATAAAATCTTCACATACGTATTTCAATTCTTTGAGGATGGTATTTTCACATCGTTTTAAAATTTTATTGATATTAATTTACGTAGCGTACAAAATGTAGTAGGTAATTCTTGACACTATTCGCTTTGCTTTTGCTTTGTACTAAAATATTACCACATATCAAAATTGATTTTAACTTTCCATAGACCTTCATGAGATATTATCCACTCCGAGAATAATAATATTGTGCTACATAATATTATAAAACAATAATTCTTAATATTAGAGCTGGGAAACTAAGTTGTCCAAAAATTTTAGAGATTACTACACTCTGGGATTGAAGTTGTTTTAAAATGTATTTTAGTTTTATTACTATCTTTTTTATATATTGGCGTACCATCCACCCGTCAGACCATCTGGTATTGAGCATTTTAATGCAAAACACAAAAAATACAGTAATTTCACGAAATATATGATAAGGCGGTCTATTATAAATTTACGGAGTTCATTACACGAAAAGAAAGTCATTATAACCAATGAAAAAACAAAGACAGTCAATGTCAACACTTGTTTTTATGTAAACTAGTCGCTTGTAATGAAAACTGCCACATTAAGGCTATTTTTACGTATATACATGCATACATATCATCACACAGTCTTTCACCACGGGTAGGCAAAAGGCGTAGACCAAGGAATTACGCTAGTTTTACTTACATACAGAGTACTAGGATATGTTTTTGTACGTTTGTCTGATGGCAATCGGGCCAATCGGCTATCGCAGTCTAATCTAACAGCCGCTAATAATAGCATGTACTGGTACTGTCTGTCGACTTTATGTTACCTATAATATTTCAATAATATATTTAAATAATTTCAAACAGCAACACTGAGTTTGACAGTCATTACGAAAACACAAGCGCATAAATGTCTCCCCGCGATATTTTCTTGAGAAATGACTTCTACAAATGATGGAAAAGACGTGAAATGTAATCAAATAAGTGGCCAAAAAGGCAAATCATATTACATTGATCTTTACAAGGTAAGTTTTATTCTTCTAATTATCGAAATCAGCGTGCTTAGTGCAACGCCGTTGTACTGGTGAATTGCCTGTTCGTCCGCCATATTTGCCTCCTGTGAACTCTTGTTTTCGTGTATTTTGTCGTATTTGCAGGTAATTTCAATGAAATGCTCTATATCGGTCTACGAAATTATTTTGTATATCGTATTCATACTAAAAAAGTAGTTAATTTACACTCTTGGGGCCAAATGTACAGATGAAAAATCAACGAATCTTTTCAGACTTCATCTGAAAATATTAGCTGATTTTCATATCTTTAAAAGTTAGCCAAAATCCATATTATGTGAGTTTGTGAAACTTGGTGTTATTGTAGTTTAGCAGAATGAAAAGATAACATCATAAACTGTGACAAACATCCATTATTTATCACCAGAGAAATCACTAAATTCCATGACAGCCATGTCAAAACACAGCTAAGTCACGTAGGTCTATTATCACACAAGCTGCATCATAGAGATATTTGCAAACCATTCTGTCCCTAAATTATAAAAATTCCTGAATTGTGTATGTCAGCTGTCCAGCTAGAGTAGAAAATATCCAGTTATCGGACCAGACCTTCTGATAGGCTCACAATATACTGTTAGTACTTATTGATGAGCCAATAAACTTTCTGAAAATTCTAGCATAACTTTAGTATGAATTAGGTGGTATATGTAATGTAATGTGCCGCTATGAATTTAAGAGAATGTAGACAAGAATGCAAAAGAGCTTTCTTAGTCTACAGAGAACTGGCGCTCAACTCTCTGTCAACCTGGTCTGCGTGATATGTATGTAAGTGGATAGAATGGACTACAATACAATGCTTCAATATTTTATAGACTACTGAGTAGACTGACAATAAAAAGTACTTTTAGACTGATATGATAAAAAATTATATGCCAGACTATTGTCCAGACATATGCAGTACAGCTTTTTTCTATTATGCATGTGTTGTATTTGCCGAAAGTGCCTTCCACATCATGGTGTGCAAATTGAGTCTAATAAAATATCATCATAACAAGTCCTTTAGAGAGTAGACTGAGAGTTCAGCCCCAGTTTTTTCAAAACTTTCAGAGCTCTCTTGTTTAATCCACCTTCAGTAGCGTCTGTCTTTGTAAATGCTCACATGTTTAAAGAATTCTTAACATACACAATCATGAGTTAGTTTGTTTAAAATCTGTATGAGGTGAGAAGATGGAAAAACATTCTGACTTGTTAAATTTTGTGCAGGGGATAGGCTGTTATAATAAAATATGTTTATTTTCAAATTAATATAGCCCAGATGAGTGCAACAGATCTCTGTTAGATGAAACCCTGTACTGTGTAAATATTTGTACATGCTCTTCATCACATCTCTCATATACCAAAACATATGAGTATCATTCCTCTCTAGATTGGCAGTCAGACCATCTTCTTATACCCTCATAGGCTACCTAACTCCTCTTACCTCACCTTATAAAAGTTTTAATAAACCTTATAAAAAGTAAAGGACGGGAACGTCAAGAGTACTTGAAGCCTACGAGCATGTATGAAGAGACTGATGAACAAAAGCGACAACTTTCTAGTCAAAATACCATCAATAGCAAACAGCAATTAATTGACTGTAACTTTTTCACAATGCAAAGTTGAAAAACTTTTATCATCATATCATCACGCCGTGTCCCTAACGGGGTAGGCAGAGAGAATAGAGCGTCAGTTCTCTCTAGACTTGCATACATCTTTCGCTTCGTCTCATCATACATCAGTCTCTTCATACATGCTCGCCAGTTTCGAGTACTCTTGAGTTGACGTTTCCGAAAATATAACTAGGTATGTACATATTTAAATTTAAAAGTAATTGACTGGGAGCACTGATTGAATGTCATGTATTTAATTACAGTTTACACCATTTCTAAGAAATAACTGCTACAAGTATAAATTGCTAAACAAATTCCTTTATTTTATGCCAGGATAGGCAAATATTTTATTTACAATATCATGTTAAGCAAAGTTATTTAGCTTGTTAATGTAATCTGTATAGTTCAGAAGCTTCGGGAAGCAATCTATATTGGATTGCTTTACAAGTGCACTGAGGCAGGGCTGTCATGTGGAAGTTAATTAAAAGCTTACACGTTCTGGTGACCTATAAACGGCCGGATGTAGTTGCTATTGACAATTACCGACTCTATGTTCTTTATTTAAAATTGGGCGCTATTTTAACGCGTACGTATACTTACGTCTATGCTTATGGAAATGGAAATGGAGGAAGTTTGGCACAAAGATAGACTAATAGCTAAATAAAAACAAAGCACATAGCAGAAAAAAAAATTAACGCGAACTACGAAATGAACACGGGTAATACTGCGGGCATAGCTAGTCTCGCAAAAACTCAAGGATGGCACGACCGATTTTTGTGTGTACATAGTCGTATGGACCCCTGGGTGGTTCGGATTTACAATAGGGGCCTGATAGGCGCCGTTCTACGGTGTCCGGTTTAATTTTTCATACATTCAATTCCACACAAATGAAGCAGGACAGTTATTGCTAATTTAGATTTCTGCAGGACAGCTATTGTTATTATGACTTTTTATTTTCTAATTAATGTGTATTGTATATACAGTCGCTCGACAATCGGCTCAGCGGCGAGTGCGGGTTGCGCGAGCGCACAGCGGCGGTGTGCGCGGCGTGGCGCGCCGTGCACTGCCTGTGCCAGCACTCCGCGCCCAACACTCACGCGCACCTGCTGGCCTGGGTGCAGCGGCACACCGCCAAGACTATACTGCAGGTCGATACACACACCACCACACCTAGCCAATAGTGTAGCTACCGGACTAGACCCAAGCTCATGGACCCCCATTAGGGTAGACCTGTCTAAAAATTCCACCTAGAGTAAAATTACTTGCAACACTTGTTCAATCATGGACATTCCTTTGTAATAGTACAAGGGAAATTCCAGTTTCGGCTCGGAATCGGCGGGGAATTGTCTTATATAGTTTTTTATATACCAGAGATGTAAACAAGCATATGGCCCGCCTGATCAGAAATGGTTATCGTAGCCTGTTTACGCTCACGATACCAAAGTGTCACTTGCGCATTGCCACTCTGCGGTCGGAGAGTTATACTGTGCATTGTGTATTGGCAGCATAATGGGACTAATCCCTCTGCTGTCAACACAATATAATAATCCTCCCACTCCCCAACGAACTCATTATGGGAAACCTTATTCATAGTGCAGGGACACAACACTTAAAATAGTTTTGTTTGGCTACGGTCTTCTTTAAGGTGGAGGTCTGCCCTAGTTCGACAGCTGCAAATTCAAACGGGAAACACTTTATGCCCTTTCTCTTTTGAATATATACCTATGTTATAGATCTATTACCTAGATACAATAGTTTCTAATACGACTTTTTTATCTTGGCATTTCATTTGGGATAAGACAGGGAATTCCCCAAATATTTGGTATTTGGGGAATTCCCTGGTCCTCACGCCTTCCCACAAGGGTCCCCGAAGGGGTAGGCAGAGGTGTATAGGTAATACCCACACACCCACTTTCCGCCAGAGGTATATTAGGTGCCAACGTGACAGATGGCGAGTCCATCGCCGTTACTCAAGCACGACTATACATACGCCTTTGAATTTCTTCTCAGACGTATGCAGCTTTCCTCTCGATGTTTTCCTTCACCGTAAAGCTCGTGGTGTGACTAATCACTGTACTTCAGTTCAGAAAAACTCATTGGTACAGTCGGGATTCGAACTTGTCCCTGGATGGTCCCTTATACATGATATTTTCCTAACTTAAACCGCTTACGCAGCGCACGCCGCGGAAGCTCTCAAAAAGGAATATTTTTTCCCGTTCTTGCAACATTTTTCATTTATGCTTCGCTCCTATTAGTCGTAGCGTGATGTTATATTGTCTAAAGCCTTTCTGGAGAAATGGACTATCCAACACAAAAATAATTTTTCAATTCCAACCAGTAGTTCCTGAGATTAGCGCGTTCAAACAAACAAACAAACTCTTCAGCTTTATAATATTAAGTGTAGAAGTAAAGATAGATATATATTGCCTTATTATAATATTTGCGCAATATGTGGCATGTAGTTATAGAATGGCGTACATACATACATAATGTCATATCTTCATACATATATAATGTCATATCTTCATAAATACGAAGAGCATGTATGAAGGGAATAATGAAAGTGGTCGAAGCGGAACAAGTATGTACGGATCGTAGCAAGTGGAAAGAAGTGCTCTCTGCCTACCCTACGGGAAAGAGGCGTGATTATATGTATGTACATACATATAAAGCCGTGGTGGCCGAATGCTTCAAGTAGTTGCCTGCGACACAAAGATCGATAAGACAGGGAATTCCCCAAATATTTGGTAATCAAAACTTGTTGGGAATAACCTTCTATTCATGCTGTTTGTGAATTGATTTGAGAAATGAGAAACAAATTCCGTATTTAACTATTTATAAACTCTCCGACTATCAGAATGTAAATATAATTGTTGGCAACACGACTTTAGTGAGTAGTCGTTTGGAGTAATATAGGGGAACTTCTAACACGTTTGTAAATAAGGTAGGTAGGTAGGTACTGCAAAGCATGCAGCAGGGCGAGATCCATAAACTATTTACGTTCACCCTCACACCTTCCCATAAGGTTCCCCGAAGGCGTAGGTAGAGGTGCATAGGTAATACCGACTCACCCACTTTCCGCCAGAGATATATTAGGTGCCAACGTGATAGATGGCGAGCCCATCGCCGTTACTCAAGCACGACTATATGTACATACGCCTTTGAATTGCTTCTCAGACGTATGCAGGTTTCCTCTCGATGTTTTCCTTCACCGTTAAACTCTTGGTGTGACTAATCACTGTACTTAAATTCAGAAAAACTCATTGTTACAGTCGGGATTCGAACTTGCGATCTTTGTGTCGCAGGCAACTACACTCGGCCACCACGGCTTTTTATCCATAAACGTAAAAATCGTGAAACAATTGCGGGAAGACAATATTTTTTCTCATACAGACTGAATGGCAGTCACCGAGCAGTAAGGATGAGCACGAGCACCTGGAGCAGGCCATCGATGACTTCATCAAGGAGTGCCAATCGGCGTCGCAGTCGCGGGGCAGCCCGGTGTGGGAGGGCGTGCTGCAGCGCCGCGGCGAGTGGTTCAAGCAGGTGCTGCCCAACCCCTGGGGACACCCCGTGCTCAAACTGCTGCTGGAACCCCACGGCAGGCCGTCTGATCAAGAGAGTGAGTACTCCTTCAATATGAGCTGTGATAAGTGAACATTGTTTTGTTTTCACGTGAAAATCAACTAATAGGTATAAGATTTAAATGATACATTCTGAATAAAAATCATCAATCCATAATTTTGGTGTATTTGCACACACTTATAATGTTGTAGTTTTATTATCTTTGGCCGTGGTGGCCGAGTGGTTCGAGCAGTTGCCTGCGACGCAAAGGTCGCAAGTTCGAATCCCGACTGTACCAATGAGTTTTTTCTGAACTTAAGTACAGTGATTAGTCACACCACGAGCTTTACGGTGAAGGAAAACATCGAGAGGAAACCTGCATACGTCTGAGAAGAAATTCAACGGCGTATGTATAGTCGTGCTTGAGTAACGGCGATGGACTCGCCATCTGTCACGTTGGCACCTAATATACCTCTGGCGGAAAGTGGGTGTGTGGGTATTACCTATACACCTCTGCCTACCCCTTCGGGGACCCTTGTGGGAAGGCGTGAGGATATATTATATTATATGTATATAGTTAGTTATTTTCTCTAATTTATTGTGTTGCCCTATCATAATTATATATCATATATATTGCCTTATTATAATACTTATTGCACCTTAGGGTGTGCAAATCGCAACGTGTTCGTGTCATGTGGTTATAGAATGGCGTACATACATAATGTTATATCTTCATACATACGAAGAGCATGTATGAAGGGAATAATGAAAGTGGACGAAGCGGAACAAGTATGTACGGATCGTAGCAAGTGGAAAGAAGTGCTGTCTGCCTACCCCTACGGGAAAGAGGCGTGATTGTGTATGTACATATAAAGCCGTGGTGGCCGAGTGGTTCGAGTAGTTGCCTGCGACACAAAGATCGCAAGTTCGAATCCCGACTGTACCAATGAGTTTTTCTGAGTTATGGTTTGATGAATGGTTTTCTGATTAGTCACACCACGAGCTTTACGGTGAAGGAAAACATCGAGAGGAAACCTGCATACGTTTGAGAAGTACGTAGTAGAGAATGTTAATACATATATAGGTGGTGTAAGTCGTAATGCGTGCGTGTGACGTAGTTTTAGAATGGCTGAAGGAGGAGCGCGGCGTGATGTTCGTGACGCGGCTGCGCGTGATGGCGGCGGGCCACTGCGACGACCTGGCCGTGCTGCTCGCCGCCGCGGTCATGGGCCGCGTGCGCAGGGACCTGCCGCCCGTCAACGACTCGGACCAGACGCAAGACCACGAAGGTCTATACTTGCACACTCTTATACTATACTAGCTGTCCCGCCCAGCTTCGCTCGGGTGAAAAAGTTAAATTGTCCGTAGCACGATCGCAGCGCCATCTATCGGGTCCAATTGTAAATCTAAACCATTCTCGAATCCACCTTAAGACACACAGCAAGGGATAGCTTCGCCCGGGTGAAAAAGTTAAATTCCTGAAACTCGATCTCACCTATCGGGTCCAATTTAATATAGCCTATGTTCACCGGAGATAGTGTAGCTTCCCAACAGTGAAAGAATTTTTCAAATCGGTCCAGTAGTTTTTGAGCCTATTCATTACAACCAAACAAACAAACAAAGTTTTCCTCTTTATAATATTAGTGTAGACTAATAAGAGAGGTAGGCATAACGGAGCTGCCCGACTGGGGCAGGACCTCCACCTTATAGAAGCCCGCAGCCAAATAACACAATTTATTGTGTTGTGTTCCTACGCGGTGAATAAGGTTACCAGTAATGAGCTCCTTGCCTCCCCAAGGAGCTCATTTATTTATAGAGATAGCTCATTTATTTATAGAGATAGCTCATTTATTTATATAGAGAGGATTGTTATATTGTGTTGGCAGCAGAGGGATTAGTCCCATTATGCTGCCAACTCTCCGAAATCAGAGTGGCAACGCGCAAGTGATACTTCGGTATTGTATGCGTAAATAGGCTGCGGTAACTGTTTTCCATCGGGTGAGCCGTATGCTTGTTTGCCATTCTTGATGTATAAAAAAAAATATACTAGCACCCACCCTCAGTTTCATCCGCGTAAAATTTGATGAAATAATAAAGGGTAGGCGAAGGTGTCTAGGTAGTACCTATTTAGGAATCGAAATAGTTATATGTATATCTCATAACAGTGAACTTTGTTATCCATCATTAAATATATAAAAGACATTAATGCAGTTATGTAACTTTACATTCTTCACCCGAATAAGTGCCTTCTTTCTTTTTTTTATACCACTTGTGTGATGACTTGGTGGCAAACTAGCATGCGGCCCGCCTGATGGTAAGTGGTTACCGCCGCTTATGAACGCTTGCAACACCTTATCAGACATTGGACTGAAAAGGTTTTTTTTATTTTCGCAGAGAAACTATCGCCAAAGCCGGATACGCAAAGTCCTCCTACCTTCAAGGAGATTCTGGTGGCCGAAGCGGGTTTCTCAGTGGACGTGTGGGAAGTTCTCACGGACATTGAATTTGTCCTGTTGCACAAAGTCGGCAGGTCTTCACAGTGTATCGATCTGGTAAGTTTCTACCATTTATCTTCAACTCACAAGTACTATCAATTCTTACTTCCCGACTATGTAAATAGTAACAACTTAATTTAAACTTGCCCAGGCGAAGCGTACTCCTCTCCGTAATGGCTATCAGCTGGTGGAGCGCTTGCAGAGCCGGCTCGAGACTTCGCCACGGGAGAAAAAGTTGTGGAAGAATGCCAGGGATGTCGCTACGCTCATTGCACAGGTAATTGCTATACAATTTTCCTATAGCTTTGCTCTCTGCCTGTGTACGAGCCATCGTAGTTGATCAAGTCATTTCGGATATTAGTTGTAACAAATAGTCATAGATGAATAAATTAATAGAAACATATTGAATTGTAAACATTTATATACATTTTACATAAAACCGTTATGTTATTTCACATATATACATGGTTAACAGTTTATTGTACAAGTTGTATAATATAGCATTGCTATATCCCTGTACATAGTTAGTTGTATGTGTGCCGTGGCGCGTAGGTGGTGATAGCGCGCTGTATGGTGGTGGCGACGTGCAGCGGCGTGTGTCGCTCGGCGCTGTACTGCTGCGCGCGCTCGCTCGTGCGGCTGCTGCCCGCGCGCAAGCTGCGGCTCACTGCCGCCACGCTGGCCGCGCCCGCCTGCACCGCGCGCCACCTGCACACGCTGGCCGCCGCCGTGCACGCCGAGGTAGCCCCCCCACCACACGCCGAGGTAGCCCCCCTCCCCCCACACGCCGAGGTAGCCCTCCCACGCCGAGGTACCCCCCCCACACACGCCGAGGTAGCCCCCCCTCACTACGCCGAGGTAGGCCCCCACCCCCAACACGCCGCGCCCGCCTGCACTCGCTGTTTGTATTTACTAAATATATCGGAGGTACTGAACGTTAAAACCTTAACCTTTCCGACCTGTAGCAATATGTCTTGTGCATTGCAGTGTATCGACGAGATGAAGCCGTTCGTGTGCGAGCTGTACATACGGGCCATCACTGCGGGCATGAACGAGCTGGAAAGACTCAAAGTCAAGACTGAAACGGTATGTTTACCTGATATCTGTTGATACTGTGTGGGGGGTGAATGACGTGACTTTGAGTGCAGCTGGGCGCGCTGTGTAGGCAGTGTGTTGGTATGGTGTGGTCGTGTGGCAGGAGGCGGAGGCGCGCGCCGCCGAGCAGACGCTGGGCCAGTGGTTCACGCAGCTGGGCGCGCTGCTGGCTGCCAGCGCACGCCTCCGCTGCGAGTGCGCGCTGACAGCCTTCTCGCTGCACCCCTCGCCCTCCATGTACGCGCGCATACAGAGCGCGCCGCATCTCTCGCCGGCGCATATCGTAAGACACTCTTTTGTTTTATATCATTATATATTTATTAAGATAATTATTACTTGTGTTTGCGATTATGTACATTCGGATAAAATTTAATTTAAATATGGTCTATCTCCATGCCAAATTTATAATATTGGTAAGACTGCAGATACAGTAATAATTATAATAAGTTTAAACACTCTGCCTACCCCGTGAGGAACTCTACGTCATAATATAATGACAACATTATTGAGAGCCTTCAAATCTCTTGTTGCATATACACCGGTACTGAGTAATGAGAGCAAGAATGGGTTACATCTCTGGCAACCTTTTCGAGGACTCTTGTAGGAAGATGTGAAAATATAGAATACTAGGCTTCGCCCGTGTGGAGTTCGAAAAAGTAGCTTTAGAAATTTTCCTGCTAGAATCGGTTCAGCCGCTATGCCGTGAAAGAGCATCATTAATTATAATACAAGAACTTTGAATTTTTCAGGTTAAAAAAAGTTGCCTATGTCCTATTCCTATGTATAAGCTTTCACCATTTCAACTTTCAGCCAAATCGGTTCAGCCGTTTGGTCGTGAAAGAACCGCAAACATCAGAACTTTCAAACTTTCACATTTATATTATTAGTAAGATTGACTTTGTTTCCAGGAAAAGCAGGAGCACGATCCTGACGAGACGACGTCAGAGTTCGGTAGTTGGGCGAGCGACAGCCGCACCAAGACGAACCTCGTCAAGACTTCGGAGACCTTGAACATAAAGAAGTTGGAGAAACACTCAAACGCGGTGTCCACCGCGATCCTCACCGAGGGGGAAGCCCTGGGGCTCAGCCCGGAGCTGTGCCAGGACTTGGCCGTGCTGCTCTCCGGGCCCAGGCTGAAGACCCTTTCCTGGGATGTTGATAGGTATGTTTTAAGGACACATTTTACCAAGTAGAATATCTCTTCTATCTCTATCTACTCTCTTCTCATATCATACTTCCAAACTAGCAACCCTATACACACAACTTTGCAATTGTTCGATGCAATGTAAAGTACAATTTAAACGGCCGGTAACCGCTTACGAACAGAAGTTCGTGCTTGCCACAAGAGAGGTATATAAAAAAAAATATCAGTGAGGATGAACAAACAATCCTCCCCGACCTTGTAAGTATACAAAAGTTCAATTAGGTGTATTCAATATGTATATGGGCTAAAGAAAACATGTGCTATACCGAAACGATGCGTGAAATTCGATCAATAGTTTTAAACTCAGACATAATAACAGAGGCGGCGTGCAGAGCATAAAACTTTTTTCTACACATTTCATAAGTCAAACTGTATTTTTTCAGTTTGTTGCACTATTATTGTAATCTGTATTATGCTGTCATGAAAATTAGTAATAGTTCTGTGTCTCCATGGCTAGTGACCTGGTTCGTAGATAATAATTTGGATCTTCCCCACCAGGGATTCCCTCCTGGAGAAGTGCCTGGCCCACATGGAGCGCACTCACGGGGGCACTCGCGCCCTCACCACCGAGCTGAGGTTCCTCAACCTGGACCCCAGCCAGTACCTGCACCTGCCCGAGGACGACGAAGACGAAAACGACCTATACTATGGCATTGAAAAAGGTTAATAATCCCTAGCTACACTTGTATCCTACTATCCCACATCCACGTTAATAACATAGATACATAATTACATATCACGCAGGTTTCTGAAGGATTAAGAGAGGTCATTAAGAAATATCATATATGATTACAGGTTACGAGCATCTCGTAGACTTTCAAGAACCAGACGAGTTGGTAGGAGATTCAGTGTTTGACAACGAACGGACAGAAACAGCGTGCTCTAGCGAGGCAGAGTCAATTACAGTAGTTGTCAAACGTAAGAAGAAGTTGAAACGGCTCGTGTCTGACGAAGAAGAGCTTGGCTCACCGAGTATCGTTGACGGGAATGGCACAGGAAAAAAGGAACAACCCCACAGCAAGGAGAGAAGTAAAAGTAAAACAAAGAAATCACAAGAAACACATACTGGGGATCCGTCCGATCAAAAGAAAGATAGGCGGGAGAGGAAGAAGGAAAAGAAAAAGGAACGGAAGAAGAAGAATGCTCAGAAGGAAGTTCCATTGCCAGGTTCTCTATCTAGTCTTGTTGGTATGAAAGTCAGTAAAATCGAAACTATACCTGAAATGGTCTCTGTTCCATGTGCGTCTGTTACGGATAGTGATTATGACAGTCAAGGCAAGGTGTCATTGACCTCTTTGAACTCTGATGGTATTGAAAACGAAGTCGTTTTCGACGGATTATATTCTATGGATGATATAAAGTCGCCAGAGCTAGGCCCTGTAAACAAAACAAGTGTTTTAAAGGCTACTGGCAGACCCCCTTTTGTAAGTCAAAAGCCGATCATTCTAAAGCCTCGAGATACAGTATGCCCTAGCCCGAATTCCATCAGTGAAGTTGTTAAGGAGAACATAACAAAACTCCTTCATATCAGGCGTCAAAAAGAAACAATAGACACGCCTTGTCTGCTTAAAGCGGAGAGTGTTGTCAGCAACACAATTGTGAATAGCCCATCAAAAATGAGTGCTATTAAGAACTCCGCAATCGTTTTCCCCAAAGAAGTGAGTCCGAAAGTCGTTCCAGATATACCAAAGTCATATATAAACAAAAAAAATCTAGTATCAAAAGAGGAGCCGGTTTTATCTAGTGCATCAACAAACGAACCGACTAAACTTCTCTTGCAGAACTCCAGAAACAGTTGTGTTGCTCAGTCTATTAATGAATGTGCAGGATTGAACAACGATACAGTGTCCACTGGAATAACACAGTACAAGAGTGCTATTACGAACATTTTACATAATAAAAACAATTCTCCAAATACAAGTATAGAAAAAAGAAAGACTGTAAACGTGTATCCGCAAGCTTCAAACACACCACCTATGAACACCGAAGTGCCGTCGCAATCTTTTCGCGACTTTCTCAAAGAGTTGCAGAAAACCATTAACGCCGGTGCTGGCGTAGACGATTCAGAAAAAGTCAGTAATCATATGAGAGTTATACCTATAAAAAATGAATTAAAACCCGACAATAGGTTGGTATCTATTCCAAGCAATCAAGCTAAGCCTGAACCTAGCATACCGTCTCAATGTGCCAAACAAGTAGTGCAGCAGAAAAAGGTGGATACCCTTAACACGTTCTCGCGTCTCAGCTACTTACATAAGAACAAAATCACTGAAAAGACCAAACAGGCCATCTGGTACGATCCCAAAGAGCACGCTCATAGTAAAGACACTAAAGACAATAAACATACGAAAATGAAGTATCACCAGACGAAGAACGAACCTGTCATGTCGCGTGTCGGCACCGCCCCAAGCCCCGTTAGTGCTCACAAAGTGAGAAAAAGTGATAATTCGGGCTTAGTTGTAGCCATGGAGCATCCCATTCTCTCTGACATACTGCAAACTCAGCTGCAGCAAGTAGATGCTGCGAAGAACGCCCCACACAAGCGATTCGTCCCACCTACTACCTCGCATACAGAGAAAGACCAGGAAAATATGTTGCTGCTTTTGCGACAACAGAACAATATCAATTCATTCCAGTTGCAACTGAAAAAGACTCAAAGAAATGTGCCACAGGAGGCTCCGATTCCCATCACTGATTACACGACACCAATTAGGTGTAATAATGTACCAAAGCAAGTGGCAGCCAATTTGAACAAGATCCTTCCTTCCAATTTACTGGATACCGTTTCTCGTCCTCGAATAAATATTCCGAACAATGCTCAGAATATTAATGTAAATGCCTTGGAACGAACACAGTGCACTATTAAAGCAGTACCTAAAGTCACAAAGGTGGATTCACAGCAAAATAAATTAAAAGATGTCACCAAGCCATTACCAAAGAAGACCACTAAAACTGACACTAAGACCGATTGGGAGAAGGTTCATAGTTTCATGCCATCAAACATGACAGTGTTAAAGTATGTGGTGCCTGATGTTACTAAAGATCTTTCGACAACCAAACTGGCCTCACCTGACACACCTTCTGAAGTAAATGCTCCGAACAACTCTCAAAATAGTGTCAATTTAAATACTGTAGAACCACTGCAGGCTAAAAGTAAACCAGTATGTAAGGTTACTAAGTCTGATACTCATCAGAAAATGCACAAGTCAAAAGATTTAAACAAATCACACAAGCCAACTACTAAAACAGCCACTAAAGGTGATTGGGAAAGTGTAATGAATGCTATCCTAGCTCAGAAGACTCCGAGTCGCGGTCCTAATGCTCTTGATTTGGCATTGAAGAAAGATTCAATCGACAGGCCATTTGGAGAAAGCAGCTTAAGAAAACAAAGAATTCACAGGTCCTCGGGTGAACTAAATAGCAAGACTGCCAAACAAAATAAGATGACGACGATTGCTCCCGAATTATACAACAATCTACCAAATGCTCAAATCTTGGACAAGTCAAAGATGAGTAATCATAGACGTAATAGTCACTCAAAGATAGCTCCTGAGAATCACAAAGCTCTAGTTACCCCTGATCCTATCCATAGTTCAAAGAAAACAAATCATTCACATACACAAAAGAAGCAGACACAAACAGAATTTTCAAAAAAATCGTCTGTAGCACCAAAGAAACAGTTTATTTCTTTGCCCAAAGAAGAAGATCCATTTATATCAGGTATTCAAAATTCGGACTACGACCTTTTAGAGGAGTTGATGGATGACGACTTGCGTCAAGAAATAGGGGAACTATCTTCGGACGATGAGCGCTATGCGGAGAAATTCGATACTCATAGAATCTACAAAGACTACCCTAATCTCAAATCGGATTCCGTTGTTAAGGCATACAACACCGCATTAGAAGAAAGAAATAACAATCCTGAAACAAAATACATTCAGCAAATTTCACACGAAACGTTAAAAAATACTGCTCAGTCTACTTCTACAAAGTTCATCAATCCTCTCATCGGAAATACAGTTGCAACAGGGACCATTGTGAAGTCACCTAAATGCCAGACAGATGCCGAGTCGTTGAACACTTCCACTATAGAAACGCGACCGCTTACTGTTATCCAAAACTTGCCGTCAAACATTGTTTTGACACCGAAAAGCGACACTAAACAATACTTCACAACAGCTTGCAATGTAGCTTTGAATCAATCAAACTTACAGCCCAACATGTATGTTGCACCCGTGCCTCAACAACCGAGCTTACAGAATGTCGTTATTATTGGTTCCGACCTGATATATGACCCGTTCACTACAGTGCAAACCCCAATATGTGCTGCGAGCTCAGTACCACAGAATGCATATGTGGCAATTAACGGGACAAATGTGGCATTGTATCACACGACGGAGTACTCCACCCAAGTTAATCCTTTGATAATCGAGAACCCGGTCATACCATCTAATACTGTACCTTCTCCTGCTGTCGATGTTAGTCCAATGCCTAATGTAGTAGATTCTTTGCCCAGTGATAACGCCACTGTGGTTGTGCCAATTCTATACGAGACTGATATTGGGGGTCAGAACCAGTTAAATAATATTACTACTGTGGTAAAACCTACAACAAAAGAAGACAGCCCGGAAGATCTGACACCTATAGCAGAAAACTCAATTGCTCTGGATATAAACTCTAATAAAAATTCTGAACGGAAGTTCCCCTCGCAAGTACAAGTAAAACAGAAAGTTAGGAAATCGAGAACATCCTTGAAAAATACAGCTATTGATGATAAAGAAGTAGAAAAATATGTAAGTGATGAGGAAAGGATAAAAATGAAGCGCTTGGCTATAATCAATAGACAAATAAATCATAGGTGCGTGGTTGAAACAATTCCGTTGAGCTACACACCACTTCATGCTAAAACTACTAAAGCAAAACGTACACAAGCAACCAAGATGAAGACAAAACAAAATGTGTCAGATGTCAACAAAAGTAATGACGCAAGTACAAGTAACGGCTTAACTAATGACGATAACCAAATTGAAGAAACCCCTAGCCTGACAAGCGTGGACGGCAATGAAAATAGCAAAGAAAACAAAGATGAATCCCACCATCACCGCCGTTTATTGCTAAGGTCATCGAACAAATTGAAACGCAAAGATTCAATATCAAATGAAATTGCAATACAACAGGTTGCCGTGACAACAACCATCCAGCAAGAAAATCCTACACATGCAGTAGAGTCTCAGAAGACAGCCAGAGAGCCATCAAAAACAATTTCGGAGAAAAAGAGTGTGCAAGAGCAGCACATGCATAATAAAAATACAAATGAATGTCATCCAAGTCCCTGTGGAATGACTGAGCAACAAAATGAAGTTATGAGAGACCCTGCTCACTTGAATACCGACTTATTTGATGTTCAATGTGTAATATTGAGGAATAAGATTCCTAAAGTAATCATATCAAAAAAACTCCCTAAAATTCCATTAGTGCCAATAAATAATAATGGCGATCCAAAAGTAAACTCCAAGCCAGACTTTGAAAGCAAAATAGTCCAAAATGACGTTGATACTGATTTAACTACACTTCCAATACATTATAATGAACCGAGAAACGATAGTGATAATTATAAAGAAATTAAGGCACTCCCTGATTACCCATTGAGTGATGAACAAAAGACAAACATTCAAGAAGCAGAATCTGAAATTAACGACTCCGAGCTGCCTGAAAAACAGTGCGAAACCACTCAAGTTGAACACGAAACCCCTGAAAATAACATTGAAGTAGAGGCTGTTTTAACCAATGAACAAATGGTGTCATGCTTACCGTACTGTAACAAAAAAGAATTTAATGTAATAACTCCAGTAGAAGCTCCACATCATCTATCAGTATCTGAAATTGATGAGGCGAAGGAAATTAACTATATAAATAGCCTTGATGAAGCTTTAAAAAGTAAAAGTGATGGAGTAGCGGTTCCGGCTGACTTAATTAATAATGGTAATGATGAAATGATGAGTTGCAAAGAGGTGAATAACCCGGTAATAAATCCTGAGTTTGAAAAGGTGGTTGATAACCAAGACAAACTAGCTGAAGGTGACTTTATTAATAATATTTTTGATTCCCAACCTGCTGAAGGTGACGTGCTCGAAGCAATTTTAACAGAGGCACATTTTGACACAGTAGTCGAAACCCAATTTCGACCTGCAAGATCAGTAGTAAACGGACAGATCTTATCGCCAAATGAAATACAAGAAGGGAGGTTACAAGGAAGCAATGCAACCGTGGTTACTGCAGATCAAGCAGTTGAGCAGCCTGAGCAAGCCAATATCCCGCAATCATTCAAGGAAAGTATAATAATAGAACATATTAATGATTCCGGAGACGATCTGTCAAAAAAATGTGTTCGCATTAAACTACCTACAGGAAGAGTATTCAAAGCTACTGTACACAGTGGTATGCCAGTGAATTTTGACTCGCTGTTTGCCGATCCTGCAATAAAATCGACCCTATTGAGCAGCTTGACAGATAGGAAAAAATATACCATGAATATAAAACAAGTTACAACTGCAGATAGGCAAAATCCAGCAATAATTTTAGGTACTCAATTTCAAGATGTTAATATACAGCCAACAGCTACTCAATTTCAAGATGTTAATATACAGCCAACATTATATTCGGATGTGATTGAAACCGTCAGCTTACTCAGTGATGACGAGATAGACGATCCCAAACAGAGTTTTAAGACTGAACATGGATGCTTCAAAATATCCAAAATTGATAAAGAAATTTTTGTCAAACACCAAAACAAATTGGACCAGAAGTGTACTGTTAAGTTAGTTCGAGATGCCTTTAAACAAAATAAAGATGTTACTAAAACTATTCCGGGTGACCTTGAATTGGACAGTAATGTTTCTCGATCTGCCACTCGAGGTTCTATGAAACAGGGTCATATGCGAAGACTAACAAACCGTACATCTATCCAAGCGCCAATAGCTACCAAGATGACCACAGCTGATACCCAAGTAACCTCCACTAAAGTAGTATCCGCGGTGGTGACAAAAATAGCCCAGCATAAAGCTACCATTCCACAAGTGCAGGATATTATAGAACTTGACGATTCATCTAATGATAGTATTGAAATAATTGATGGTGATTTGGAGCTAAAGGATCTAAGTAAACAGAGTGAAGCAGTTGTGCCAAATGATAAAATAACTGAGCCCGAAGATCAAATAGTACAAGATGTAAGTGATTCCAGCATATTGGTGAAAGCAACAGTCGAAGAACCATCACAGTCAAATTTATCGTCAAGTTGTAGTGTTAATTCTACTAAACGGGCAGAAGATAAGCTTTTGATTTCGGGACAAGATTGTTACGTGAAATTAACCAAATGTGACGATCTCATCAAAAAGTTTGAACAAATCTCTAACAAGAAATGTGTTATAGAGCTGTTGAGATACAATGAAATAATGCAAAATCAAGATGATGCGAAAGTGGCTGAAACTTCCATGGATGAAAATCTCGTTACCCTCTGTACTGACGAAAGAGTGCCAGCATCCCCAGTGGCGAAGTCATTATCCCGAAGCAGTTCGTTTTCAATTCTAGATGATTTTTCCATATTTGACGTTAATACATCGGGCTCTGGCGAGAACGACCGTGAACGCTCAAGCTCTCCAGTAATTGATGCCTTTGAAACGATAGCAGCCTTCCAAAATTTTCAGGAAAAAAAATATACAGAAAGGAATATTACAGATGGTATCATACAATATATGGAACACGATGATATTGTATATCACATTGATTGTGAATCGGAGTGGAATTCGACAAAACGCAACCTAAATTTACAAGCTAGGACAAGAGTCTCGAAGGATAATACTGCTCGTGTAATTTGTGAATCCGAATGGTGTTTTACCAAACATGACTTGCATTCCTGTACTAAATTATTAGTATCCGAGAATGTGTTTACCAAAATTTGTTCGAAGATGGAAGACATTCGGACGTTAACTTATAAAGTCAGGGACGCTAATGGTGTTATATGTAAACCAAATCAAGTAAAAGCTGCACTAATATCTGAAGAAAGAGATGAAGACCTAAGTGATGAAATTAAGCTTGAAAGTACAACAATCCTAAAGAACGAAGTAATCAGTGAATCCGAAGCTGATGGTGTACAAAGTCTCTCTAAGATTTGTGTACCGAGACTATTAACGGTGGTAACAACGTTCTTTCAGGATAATCCTGATATTGTACTGCAATTGAAGCCAAAGAGCAAAAGAAAATGTACACCGCACGAATGTAACCCCGTTGCTCGGAAGGTGTCAAGGATCAAGATCAGACACGCTACTAGAATTGACCGTAAAATAAAAACTGATGACAATGTTAACGTGGATATTGTTAATTCTGATACAAGGGCAGCAAAAATTTACCTGATTGATGAGTGTTTAACGTCGTCAAAAGGAAATGCATTAGAAGATTTAGACAAATTACCTGTTAGCGAAGACATAGCTAATGTAGAAAAACGTGAATCGATGAGGCCAAATATGAATGAAACCATAGAAATTAATACAGATAATGACAGGTCTGATATGGACACATGTTTACCGTCATTAACTACTTTAGACGCCAAAGTATATCGAACTGAAAATATAAATACAGATTTTTTTGATAAAACGCAAGCGACCGTTGGTCTAGAAGGTCACAAAAGCATATGTAAAACTAGTGATGACAGGCAAATACTCAGTGAAGAGATTAATATTGGGAATAGAATATGTAAAACGGAAGCCAGCGATATATATCCTACGGCAAAGATACAAGCCCCGTGTGGGAAACATGACCTCTTAGTTTCCCCTATCGACACTCTTAAAGCAATTCCCGTCAGTGTAGTCCCTGACAAACTTACCCAAGGCCCAGATTGTGAAATACTTAAAGATGCCAAAATTATGGATGAATTTTCATATACTGAGACTGAAACACTAAATAAAGAGTCCACAAAAATTCACCTGGAAATATGTGAACCCTTACAAAATACGGACCATACATATCTTTCTTATAGAAAAGGGTTGATTGATGACTCAGAAATGCATAGTAATGAGGAATATTTAAAACCGAATATAATCAAGGTAGACGATGATATAGCAGACGACCTTAAATGCAAGACAGTCCCGTATTGTGAACATGTTGAATTTGAACACGAAGTCGAAGTTATTAACTGCTCAGTTTCAAGCGATGATAGTGTATCCATTTTAAATCATATTGCTGAGGAAGATGGTACAGAAGACGACAATGAAACATTAAGCAAGAAAATCCATGACGAAAATAATTCAATCGAAAATGTTGACTTGAACAAATTTACTGATAAGGCATCAGATACAGTCTTACAATTAAATACTTCGAAAACGGACGTTACAGGAGCATTAAAAGATACACAATGGAATAATGTCGATGTAACAAAAAACGATATGGGTGTTTTAGTGGATAATATAAGTAAAACCATAGATACTAATCTCACCCATCTTGAGAACAGCAAAGAAGCTTTAACTACATCTAAAAAAGTTTCGAAAATTAATAATGGTGAACCGATCGTAAGAACATCTAAATTAGAATCAACTGTTGAAAATATTAAAAACTGTATGAACAAGGAAGTTCCAATCGGAACGAATATTGAAAGGAAGGATAATGGCGAAGAGCCAGGAAAGATTGAAAGTTTGCAACAGAGTTCTGAGGTTAAAGATGATATAGACGCTAAGGAAACACATATTGATAAATCTGAAAGTGCCAAGAGCGTTATACAAAGTGCAAAAGCTACGGATAGACAACAAAACGGTATTGACGACCAAGTAAGTTGTACATCGCACTACCTACAACTTATTGATGTTAATCTTGATGCGACAAAAAGCATCGACAAACAAGTGACACTTATTTACAAAGACGATTCAGGATTAGTTTTAAAAGGCATAGAGTACGAGGATCCTGAAGCTGGCACTTGCTACATGTTCCCTCTCCTACACAAAAGCTCTGAATCTTGCGAAGAAGACAATAGCGGGTCGGATAAAATTCTTCACACTGTACAAGAATTTGGCGACAAAGAAAATAACAGCATGCATTTCGATGAACAATCTGAATATAGACTTGTTATCCCTAAAATAACATATTCGGATCAGAATACAAACATTCAACTCAATGCAAAAGATGACTCGAAAAAGAAAAATTTAAAAAGGAAAATAGTCATGACAGATGTGAAAATCGTTGCGAAAAAATACAGGAAAGGGAAGAATATTGATTATCCAAAGTTTACGGCTTCTGCGATACAAGAAACTATGTACACGAATGAATACAAGCGCCTTGTTAATTATTACAGTTCAATGAAGTTTTCCTATTCTCAACCATTTCATAAAGAATATATAGACGTGCACCGTATGTTAGCAGGGTGGCCTATACAAGGAGGTCAAGCCATTAATTCTAACGCGGAAATTGACATAGATAGGAACCTTTTTATTGATAATTATCATTACGAAAGCCTCAACGTTATCAAAGATCCTCTGACACTCACACTAGCAGAGGAGTTAGTAGCTGAACATAATGTCCCCACGCATTCTAGCGAGGACAACGATTCAAATTTCAATATGGGTTTTGGTGAGGGGTCCGGCAGAGTCATACAAAATTTGGAAAGTGGAGGTGAAATTTCAAAAATGTCGGCTGCAACTCTGTCGGACGTAAAACAATCTCAGCCGTTTTTATTGACCGGAAAAAACGACGACTGCGCGATTGACACTATTGCTAACGCACAAGAAGATCAATTGGAAGCATTTCGGCGTTACATGACTTACACTCGACTTAGAGATAAGGTGCAGATGTTCTTTCAGAAGTCATCTATGGAGCTTGCCAATGACTGGCATGGGAAACATGACAAAGCCAAAGACGAAGAAAATTTTACTAGGTTTCCTTATGGTTTGAATAGCCCCGACTTCATTGATCCTTGCCCGCCAGAGTTTGTTGTGCAGGTAGTTCAAGTTGGCCAACTACCTGTCAGCGCTGCAGCGCAGAATCCAGTTACCTGCGACCCTCGTGTAACACAGGTATCAGACGCCAGTCCATCTCAATGCTCGGCGGAAAATTGCTCTAACGACGACCCTCAATCAGCTATTAAGACCGAATACACGGAACTAACCACTGCTGATTTGAGCTTACCATTAATCCAGGACTATGTTAATCATAATCAAAATATACAAAATTTGGCCATGCACGAGTCTAACTTACCACTTTGTGACGAGAATATACCAATACAAACCGAAATAAAATCTGAAGTTAAAATTGAACTCATGGAAGAGACTGAAGAAAGGCACGAACAGAACGACGCCAATGAACCTAACGAACAGGAGTATTTACAAGACAAACATGACGTCAATAATATTGACTATTCATATGAACCTAGGCATACAAATATGGCCGCGGAACTCAACACGAATATGCAAATGATGTTCAACTCTAATGAAAAACAATCAATGCCTGAATGCCCTCAGCAGAAACAGCCAAATGGTCCGGCTGAGAAAACCGACCAAATAGCTCATGCTATGACCGCCGCTGGTATAACACCTTCAGTAGAGACCATGGACAACACTAGAGCTCAGGCATTGGTAAACATGCTATCTCAAAAGATACGCGAAGGTGTTGCGGCGCAATCCATGACGAATAATTACCCTAAAACCACATCTATTAATGCAATGACGCTTCAACAAGCGCTGGCGCAAATTCTTCCACCTCCGTTGAATCAAACCAACGTGTCCGAAAACCAACAGCTACCGAGCAATGTTGCGCCACAAGTATTGCAATTTGTGCAGGGGAAGAATGCATCTGGTAATCAAATAACACTAGTAGATAATTCACAGCCCCCGAATGCCACTCCCGTGTTGCACATAGTTCAAAACAAAAGTAACAATGCAGTCCCAACTAACGGCACACCGGCGCCGCAATCAAATACCTTTGGAGGTATATCTTTAATAGACACAGGCTTGCAACAAGGGGGTAATCAACTCCTTCAAATTGTTAACACTGGCAGTCAGAAAAATAACGCCGCTGGCCAACTGCTAAAGCGAGTAAACCTGCTCGCTAACCTCGCCAATGTACAGGGGTCGAATGAACAAAAAATGCTCCAATTTGTCTGCAAGTCTGCCGATGGAAAATCTATCCAGTTGAACGCACCTCATCAACGCAGTATGGTGTTAAGGTTACAGCCTATTGAATCGCCCAACGTGCAGAATACCGCCCCTAAAACTGTAGATCAGGA
Organism: Drepana arcuata; assembly: GCA_016069955.1. Lineage (NCBI taxonomy): Eukaryota > Metazoa > Arthropoda > Insecta > Lepidoptera > Drepanidae > Drepana > Drepana arcuata. The sequence goes on along the minus strand of JACCPG010001848.1, from coordinate 48,868 downwards.
CGCGAGCTCGGCGACTAATGGAACGAATCCACCCGGTAAAGACACTGTTGTATCTCAAAATGAAATCAAATCTCGCTCAGTGTATGAAGAAAATTATGCAAAATTTATTCAAAATTCATCTACGAAGCCCACCCCTACGGAGAAGTCGACCAGTCTGCCTAAGTTTAATCAAGCGTTCGGTAAACAAGTTTACCAGGACGGCAGCCAAAAACAAAATGAAATGAACAATGGACATGCTCATCTACCTGTTAATAACACTGAGAACACAGAGTGCCAACCGCAGGATAGCTCGATCAACCTTGATCATATCAACCAGATAGGGAGTCCACCTCTCCTTATCAGGAAATCCCAACCGGCGACCTCACAGCAGCAGCAGCCCAACTTGGTCCAACAAATCAAACAAACGATCGCTCCCATGAATTTACAGACTATGCACGGCGGTGTCATTTACACACGTCAGATACCTGTCAACATCGGAGGTGGACAGACCATTAACCTGATAACAGTACCTAGCACTGACCTAGTGGATGACAATGCCCAGAAACAACAAACTGGTGATATGGAACAGTCAATTATTAAAATTGTGCCCCAAAGTCAATCGAACACAAATTCAGAGGTAAGTACTTCGGAAGATGGCAATGCACATATGGGAGTCACAAACGAGACTACGCATAACCATCAGCCACAGCCAGTATTGACGCAGATGCGGATAAAATTGCCCATGTTAAGTAAAACTCCTCAAATGATGTCCGGGGCGAGGGTTGTGAGGCCTTCATTCTTCCAGATACAAAGGAACGTCATAGGCGGCGCTAATCAGCCTGTGTACCAGCAGCTCGTGCTCACAGCCGCTCCACCACTCGGCCAACAGACAATAAGACTTCCACAGACGCCTACGCCGAGGCCTGTCAAAGTTCCGAGCGAAAGTCAATCATCGACCGAATCTCAGATGAGCTCTTCTACTCTCGAACAACTGAGAGAGTTTGATCTGGTGCTAGAACAAGTTAAGGAAAGAAGTACCGTCCAACCGAGCTCGTCTTCAACAAACACGTTTCCTAAATTGCATACTCCATCTACTGACACGACGGACAGTGCTCCCGTACCGCCTACAAGCTCAACACAATCAGACACATCTCAACAGTCGCTTTACTCCATTGGTGGCACCCACAATCAACCCCTAAACGTATCATTTGGGAACAGAAAGACCTCGGTCACAACCCCGACGACGTCCACATACGTGCGTTCGCCGGATTCTTCGGGAATTGTTGACTCTCCGACCTCGTCGACGCACGGCCAGATACCACACACAGTTACCACAGAGTCTTCGGCGGCCGAGACGCCGCCACAGCCAAAACCGTCAAAATCTAGCAAGTCAAAATCCAGACCGAAATCGTCATCGAATCCTACGAGCGCTGTGAAAATTAATACGGTACCTCCTAAAACATCCACTCAAAAACCTCTAGAAGATGAACAAACTACGCAGAGGATTTTGTACATTTTAGCGGAGTATAAAGAACAGGTTGAGAATTCACCCGATAAAGACAAACCGGCTCCGCGCCGTAGAACCAATCTTCCTCCGAATCCGTCCGGTTCGAAACGCAAGAAGAGTTCAAGTGGCTCTCGACGTTCTGGGCGCGACCTCAGTCCTATCGGTGGGGATGATACTTGTCGCACTATGGGCTCTGAAGACAGCAGCTGCGGAACTTCTCAAGGAGATTGCAACGAGAGTTGCGTAGACAGTCATTCTCCTCAAGATAGTCCGCGGAAGGTTGTCCGCAAACTTACATTTGAGCAGGAAACCCCAGCGCCGCAACCTCGCCCGCAGCCACAACGTAATGTCATAGTCGCGGACGGACAGACGATAACTGTAGCAAGAGGCACGGCTGGCAAACCGACCACAGCAGTCCTAATGCCCGCTAACTACATCCTGCCAGTATCCATGGTCAAAGGCGGGCAGCAGATCGCTATAGTGACCAATCGGGGCCCAAAGCTACTGACGGTCGGCGGGGGCGAAGGCGGCACCACCAACGCGCTCTTGTTGCAGCGTTTGATTGGGCCGGCTGGCTTGAAGCCCGTGTTGACTCGCCCAGGGGTACGCCAGGTTCGATTGCCGTCTGGTGCAATACACAACCTTCAGACGTTTAACTTTGCCGCCGCTACTAATATACAGCCACCAGATAGTACAGCGACCCCGGCCGCTACGCCTACACCCGAGCTGATACAATCAAGGACGGCCAACTCGCCTTGGGCTGACCGCGATGACGGGAAGCCGGAGCGTGGTGGCTCTAGCCCGGACGGCTCCGAGCCGTGGAACCTCCGGACATCAGCCGACCCTCACAACTACAGTTACGAAGAAACCGTGCGGGCGGACAATATGAACAGGACCGTTTTGGTAAGTCCACTATGTACTGAATTAATCAATGATGAGAGTTATATTATCTACATTGAACAGTATGTATATGGTGTTGTGTATGACGCACATTTTGCAACTTCAGGACCCGATCCCAGATCGATACAGTCCCGATATGGAGGCGCAAAGGATATTTGATAAGATGTTCGACGTCGAATCGAAAAAATCTTACATCATCGATTCGCACGACGACTCGCCTCGATGCGGTTACGATATAGACGCGTCAGATTGCGACGATAAGCCCTACCACCAGGTGATCTATCGTAGAGCTGGCGCTGATCCCAGTTACGATTTAGTACGCCTATTTAGTAGAATTGCACGCATCGATTTATTTTGTCCGCTATTTTATTCATGCGGCGTTTTTGAGCCCACATAATGTAGACGCGACGACCAATCAATTAACTCACAAAGCAATTATCCTGTTACTGTAAGAAAGGGTACGTGAGAGTCAGTTTAAAAGCTATCTTGTTTAAGATTAATGTCGCAACTATGTTATGCCCGCGGGATGACACGCCAGAATGGAATACGGACTGTTTAGGTTTTTTATTGAGTATCGCCTCCCTCTTCTTCTAAATAGTCTGGGCCGTTACATACAATTAAGCTTAGTTTTTCAAGCCCCACATAGATAAAGTATGTTGTATCTTGTTCTAATGTAACATCTAAAGCGTGAAAGCAAGACGGAACATGTTTTAAATATCTAAGAGATTTTTTCGTTCGTTGAATAAAGCCTCATCGGGCTACAATGTTTCTTAAACGGTACATATCACAATTGTATTGGAATTTTAATCTTATTTCAATGGAGGTACAGTCTTGTTCGTTATTGTGTCGCTATATCCAAGGGTCTTAAGTGAGATTCGTGAAATAGTGACAAGTAAGCTTCAACTAATATAAAATAATATAATATATCCTCACGCCTTTCCACAAGGGTTCTCGAAGGGGTAGGCAGGGGGTATAGTACACACACCCACTTTCCGCTAGAGATATATTTTAGGTACCAACTTGACAGGTGGCGAGTCCATCGCCGTTACTCAAGCACGACTATACATACGCCTTTGAATTGCTTCTCAGACGTATGCAGGTTTCCTCTCGATGTTTTCCTTCACCGTAAAGCTTGTGGTGTGACTAATCACTGTACTTAAGTTCCTAAAACCTCATTGGTACAGTCTATAAATCCGTCCCTTAAGCATAGGCATATGAGAATTTCAACGAACTCTACTGTACTTTGTTTAATTTGCGTAAATCACTTGTTTCCAGCATGAATCTATTTTACGAAAAAGGCACTTTTCGTCAAAGGTGCGTCGATTCACATACACCGAATTATCGGCCAAAGCATTTGATATGTTTAAAATTTCCAATGCAACGTGATATATATCCCTTGGGTTTATTTAGGTATTTTATTTTATCATCATTCTAAATTGTCTAAATGTTCAAATTAATTTAAATATTCGTCATCATAAAGTTATTCTTTTGCATGAAGACGGATATATCATGTCTCTAAACTGTCATTGTCTAGTCCTGCATACAATGCATGTCCCTTCATTGTTACATCATTGTATTTGAACGGTATACACATTAGTTGATGTAAAACTATATCTTAATGTCATAGAGATAAGGTACAAAATCAGGCTTAGCTTTAGCAGACATGACATCATTGTTTAATTGGTCTCCATATCTAGGCTTATAGTATGTGACTCACATGGCTTTGTGCTTCATGTAAGTAAGGAAATATCAATTTTATGAGAAATATTAAAGAGATAGAAGAGAAGAGAAATATAGGAGAGAGTGGAACGCTAAAGGTTATCTTGATAGACTAATAATAGTATTATGCATACATACAATCACACCAAGTTCCTCGCGGGGTAGGCAGAGAGATTACAGTTCCAGTTCTTTCAGATTATGCTGTTGGCAAACAAATTGCAAATATACCTTTGTTGCAACGGTAAATATGTTTTACCCGCTTGTTATCAGACAATTACTCCGGTTGTTTGATACTAAAGTGATATGAAAAGAAACTTAAAGACAGATCTAATAATTGTGTGACGTCACGAGGCGTCGACGACCCTGCCACAAGCACTATAGTTTATACCTGAGTGAACATTGTGTGATGATATTGGTTTGTTCAGTAATATTAACCATTACATGTATGTATGTATATACAATGCGCCTTAGAAAAATGACAGTTGGTCAAGTTTGTGGGTAGGGCAAAAATGGGCAAAAATAAAGAAACCTTATTAAAATAAAAATCTGCAAAGAAATAAATATGAAGTTGCCCTTGAAATAAAAAACAATGAAATCATGTTTCGAAGAGAGAATTATTTATTTCCCTTTGATAATGTTGTTATGTACGGAGCTACTTGTTTTATTGCATCGCCATGAGGATGTTTTCATAACACCCTATAACATGTAGAAGATATCTGTTCTGTTTTCTGATACATCCTGTATATAATCTGATGTCCAAAGTACATGCTATGTTAAGTTTCGTGCAGACTAACTTCATATGCAGAACTTAGGAATGTTAGGAAAACTTATCGTGTATACTTGAAGGTGGATATTTAATACAGCTATTGTTGACCCAGCAGTTACGTGACCTAGCTAATACATGGCGTGTTATGTAGGTGGTGCATAAGAAGGAAGGTTCTTCCCACCGGCAGCACAGGCTTACCCACGTGTCGGCTGCAGCGTTGAGGCACAAATACGCTGTGCTGGAACACGAGTTGCGGCTGCAGGTAATATTAAAAAAAAAGTCCTCAACATTGTATGCATTAGGCTTTTTTATTACTGGAAATTTTTTAATTTTAAAGCCGTGGTGGCATAGTGGTTCGAGCAGTTGCCTGCGCCGCAAAGGTCGCAAGTTCGAATCCCGACTGTACCAATGAGTCTTTCTAAACTTAAGTACAGTGATTAGTCACACCACGAGCTTTACGGTGAAGGAAAACATCGAGAGGAAACCTGCATACGTCTGAGAAGAAATTCAAAGGCGTATGTATAGTCGTGCTTGAGTAACGGCGATGGACTCGCCATCTGTCACGTTGGCACCTAATATACCTCTGGCGGAAAGTGGGTGTATGGGTATTACCTATACACCTCTGCCTACCCCTTCGGGGACCCTTGCGGGAAGGCGTGAGGATATATTATTTTTATTATTTTTTATAAAATTTTAAGACGACCTGATGATGTGATTTGATAATCTGTATTAAGTTTAACACGATTTTATTAGCTTGGTAGTTTCAATAAGTGTACCCTGTGTCCATTACGTTGAATAAAAGATTTGGTATCATTAGGTTTTCACCCTAAGTTAAAAATTTTAATACATACATACATCACGCCAAGTCCCTAACGGGGTAGGCAGAGAGTATAGAGCGCCAGCTCTCTCATACCTCTTTCGCTTCGTCCACATGCATCAGTCTCTTCATACATGCTCGTCGGTTTCGAGTACTCTTAACGTTCCCGTCCTTCAGAGTCCGATCTATTTGATCCAGGTAGTTGGAACGTGGCCTTCCTCTGCCTCTTCTTGCACACACTTTTGCTTTGTTTATCTGTTTCGTCAATCTTTCTTCACTTATCCTTTCTGTGTTCAAAGCAACGTAGCATGCCTTTCTTCATCTTTACAATCAAAAAAATTTAATGATGTAACTTTTATGATATGATAATATGTAATAATTTAATATATCCTCACGCCTTCCCACAAGGGTCCCCGAAGGGGTAGGCAGAGGTGTATAGGTAATACCCACACACGCACTTTCCGCCAGAGGTATATCAGGTGCCTACCCCTTCGGGGACCCTTGTGGGAAGGCGTGAGGATATAATATATGAGGATAATGAATAAAGAGACACATGTTTCTTGTTACCCAGAAGTCCTTGTCCGAGGAGTGTGAAGACCTGGGAGTGGACTCTCCATCGGCGTCGGAGCTGTTCCCCGAAGCGGAGCTGCTGTTTGCCGCGTCGCCGGCGCACGACCACGCGCACGAACAAGCTCACCACATACATACAGGTAAGAGAGGTAGGGCATAACGGGTTTCACGTTCGAATTTGGAGCTGCCCGACTGGGGCAGGACCTCAACCTTATAGAAGTCCGTAGACAAATAACAAAATTTTTTATGTTGTCTTCCTACAAGGTGAATAAGGTTTCCAGTAATGAGCTCCTTGAGGAGGGGGAGGATTGTTATATTGTGTTGGCAGCAGAGAAATTAGTCCTATTATGCTGCCAGCACTGTATACTCTCCGAACATAGAGTGGCAACGCGCAAGTGAGACTTCGGTATTGTAAGCGTAAATAGGCTACGGTAACAGTTTTCCATCAGGTGGGCCGTATGCTTGTTTGCCACTATTGTAGAATAAAAAAAAAATCATACACGTGAGTTTTCACGTGTATGATTTTTCAGTCATAATAAAAAGTCTTTGAAACCAAAAACTTTTTATTATGACTGGAAGTGCCCCGAAAATTGTATTCTATTGGTAGATTGCGCTACAATAAAATATCCTGTTTACTACAATAAAATTTGGTACATAGATAGATTTAAGGTGGTCTAACCTTAAATCTATCTATTTACCAAATTTTATACAATTCTATTTAGTGTTTATTGCGTGAATGAACAAACACCATCAGGGGAGGGAATTTGCCAATGAATATAAAAATCTAGGAATAATCGTAATAATTAGTTGTCTATTTATTTCAATTTTCCATCCCTACAGAAACTTAGACCTTATGCGATGAATTAAAAGTACACGCCGAGTCCCTCACGGGGTAGGCAGAGAGTAATAATTATATACCTTATCAATTACATTACAAACCCAGCTTAGTTTTGGACTTGAGAACAATGATGTATATTTTAATAATTTCTTTGTGTGACAATAAATATTTAATTTATTTTACAGCTCAGTCGACGCTCCTCAGCAGCAGTAGTGGGATCCAACCAGATATAGACGATCAGATAGCGACAGATCATCTACTCCAACAGGAAATGCATGACGACCGGCAGGACTTGAACCTAGGACTAGAAGATGTAGGAATCGTGACGGTCCGCTCAGATGGCATGCAGGCCACCATAGCGATCGACCATGAGGAGTTCGCCAGAGCACATCCCAATACGACCTTCCATAGTGAGCCCACTGACGACACTGAGGTGAGGATATATGACCTTTATCATAAGTTTGAAAAGGCTCTTGTCGGCGTATCTAATGTTACTGCTTCCATTTGTCTCTGGCCAGCACGATCTCTATGAACAACTTTATGCCAGGACAGTATTATATTCGGTTATGTGGGGTAGTTGGAGAGTAAAATTTGCTGACTAGAGTTTTCGTAAAGTAGTGTGGTCATATCTCATTGTATTGTAATTATAATTTCTGGTTTTCAGGCTCAACCCTTCACCATAACGGGCATCAGCAAGGGTCGACAAATCAGCTCCACGATATTCCACGCCAACCGTACCCCGGGCACCGTCCTCATGGCGCCGCAGACCACCGTCATCTCCCAGGCCACGGCCGAGCCCAGCCACCAAGTCAAATACTCCGACATTGACAATATGATCAACTCGCTACCAAACGCACACAATAACAATATTAACCTCTCATCAGTACTCGCTAAAGACGACGGATTAACCAGATTCGATAGCATTCTTACCGATTCCAGAGAAGTACACCTGTCGAATACAGCCTCGGCAATAATACACACGGCGGGCAATGCCACTCAAGTCATAAGGAGGGTGTGCTACGACGACGATAAGAGAGAAAGAGATTCCAGATTCCTAATGGACGAACCAGAAGGCCTCATTGCTGGGAATGACGCGAAGATGGTCGCCGAAGACAATTCTAGAGACGCAATAGAGTCCATGGCCGATGTTGACGATGATAGGTCATCGCCGGAGCGACACGCCGAGCTGTTCTGGGAATCGAATTCGGCGTCGGAGAGATCCGAAAGCAGACGGCCTCTAGACTTCAGCAGCGACAGTGATAAATGCTGCAAGAGCCCGCCCTATGACGAAACGAACTCGACAGACTCTAGTGGGGTTGGAACTCATATGAGGCTCGATTCGGTTATCAAAGAAGCTAGGAGGGTTGAACGTGTAGGGAGTGTTGACGGATCCTCAGCGGAGGACCACCCGCCGCTGCGCACGTATCCACCCAAACGGATGTATCATTCACCAGTAGGCCTGGAACGCTCCACTTCAGGCAAGACTCGAGCCGGCGAGCATTCGCCTAGCCCGGGACTGCGTCGCCGCGCGTCGGGTCGTGGGGTCGTCAAGCGGGGCTGTCATTGTTGCAACGGCTCCCCGGCGCCCCCGAAACCTAAGAAATCACGGCAAAAAAAACCTACCATGGACTTTAATACCAACTAAATAGATTACTACCGTGAACATTCCAAATGTTACCAAAGTGCATATTATATGGAATGCTTAGGCAAGTTCAGTTCAGTGTGCCATTGAACATTAAATATTGCGTGATTAGTGTCGATGAGACAGTGACTCGAATAAACACTACGTGTGTGTGTGTATTTGTGGTTTTCAAACCAATCATGGATGTGAAGAAGAGCCTATATATGTACACTGTAAAGTAGGTGTATAATTATACTAGGTCAAAGTTTTCGGCAGGCTTCGGAACCTACGGGACTTCAATCTAAGCGATGGATGAGGCAAGAAGTAAATAGAATTTTGGCGCCTTGTCACAGTTCCTTTGGAACGAAACGGACAGATAATTTGTATGAATTCACTATGATAAGGTTCCAATTTATTTTGTATGTGCGTAGATATAATACAAGTGTATTTGCGCGTATCACGGTATGTCATTTGAAACTAGGAAATTGTATGGAATTAGGGACTGTGGCCGACTCACTTCATCTTGTCCAAGGGTGGTCTCCGCGCCAGACTGAATGCGATCTCTGACCCTTTGACAATATGGCTGTATAAATAAAATTGTTAATGTTGATTTTTTATTATGTATATAATTTTATAAGTACGATAACACCGGTATCTATTTTCGCCATGTGTGAATACATTTGTTAAAGTTTCGAGCTCAGTACTTTACTTAAGCGTTACATGTTTTTTTTTATAGTTTTTTAATGGTCATAGTTTAAATTTAAATTGCTTCTATTTGACTAGCGACTGTTTGTTAATGCTTTCCTTCCTGTAATATATCTGTAAGCATATTGTAACTGATATGCAATTGTATATTGTTAGGTTACCTTATTAAGCCTAAGTAACCTAGATAATACCTAGGCCATACTCAAAATGTGAATTTAATCGTCTCTTAGCAAAGTAGGTGTATTTAAATTATCGACAATTGTAAGCCCTTCATTATGATTCTAGACTGATGTTATTTTGTTTTCCTGAGTCATTGAACGCTCCACACCTACCAATAGTTTGGGTACTGTATATTTGCCTAGCTTTAGCCACTAAGCAACTTCCATGTGATATGCACAAATGAATAAAAAGACAGGGTGAGCTTTAAAACTCTGGTGATTTGAATTATTTTTTAGATATTTTTCCGTAATCAAAAAATACTGATTCACACTGTACAGTGCCAATTGTCTTATGTTCTGACACTTGAAGTTACATTTCCAAAGTTGTTTACTGTCGCTAATCTAAGGATATACATATATGGTAATATTTATAGTAGTAATGTTTTAAGATAGTGTGAAGTTGATATCCATATGTTATATGTGTACATAGATTATGGTCCCCTATGGTTGGGATTATCTATCTAGTCAGTCTTGTAGCGTATTGTGGTCGCGGGGACGTCGACAAGTAATTAGTCTGGCTAAAAGCCTATTTGAGGTTTTAGTTTTCGTGCAGTATTCCGCTTATGTATATAAGTAATGTGGTTACATGCATGTTTGATATCTAATCCGTGTTACAGCATGATATATGGAGTTTGCATTCATTCCCAATTTGTAAATATCGAAAAAGGTTTTTTAGTAAATTTAGTAAATGCAGCTCTATAATGCTGTCTGTTAGTGACAATTGTATCGCGATGGTCGTGCACTCATCGGGTTTAGAGAAATTACGTAGGTTTACGATTTAGATGGAAGATCGAGGCTGCACTTCAAGGGCTATTATCGGACGAGACTAGGCTAAATACCTCGGACAAAAGGCACTAAAAGTAAACTTATCCAAAGGTATATAATTATCTGAGGTTTTTGAAAAACATTGCCCTGTTTGGTTAGACAAGGACATTATTTCAGGTATAAGTGTAAGATTCAAGTTTTTATATAATCCAGCATGTTGTTAATGTTCTGACAATGTTGTAGGCAATATTGTACCTTCGATACTCTGTCATCTTCAGATAAACAGTATTCCGACGCGTTTAAATTTTTTGTTATATTTTTCACTTAGAAGTTTAAATTTATTAGATTTAAAGGGAAACTAATAATTAATGTTTAGGAGTTTCATAATTATTTTTTAATTAAATGAAAGATTGCGTTTTTGTGATTCATGTAAACATTATTTTTAAAAGTGCTACAGAAGAAATGATCATTAAAACTTATCTATTAAGGGTGGCAGTTTTATTTATATCCCAACTTTTAGAAGGACCAATAGATACAGGCATATTTTTGTAACCTTATATGATTTTTCTGTGCGTGTGTGTGACTGAACTCGTAACGGGTGGATGTTTTTTGTGAAAGCGGATTCGAGAATGGTTTAGATTCGGTATGAGGACGAGATGATATTTTCACCCAAGAGAAGCTGGGCGGAACAGTTAGATTATTGGGAACAAAAAAATCTGGCATTCCAATCTATGTTTGATCATATACCGAAATATATAGCTAGTGACATCCACGAAGACGCGCCCCACTATTCTTCCCTATAGTTTATAGAGTTGGTAAGTGTGCAACCTTCCACTAATACTTGAGTATTATTACACATTAGTACGCACTGATTACCTATGGCCGGGTTCCCACTACGCCGGACCGGCAGATCTGCCGCGCCGGTAAATCTGCCGGAAGGGCTAGTGGCTGTACAATTTATATGAAGCTATTCACATTATCCCGGGTCCGGCATTTTTGCCGAGCCCGGCATTTTTACCGAGCGTTTTGTCACTACGAATTGCCGGTAGAACGACCGGGCCCGGAGTAATGTGAACGAGTTTGTGCCGGTATCTGTCCCCCGCTCGTGCTCCCCTCGCCCCGCCCGTGTTCTACTCACGTCATTCGGCTCGCATTTTCTGGTAAAAGTAGACGTTTAGCATGGATATTCAAGCAGAAACTTTAATTACGCTTGTCCAAGAGAGACCTGTTCTGTGGGATAAGACCGAAGACGTCTATAAAGACAAAAACTTAAAGTTAGCAGCATGGCGTGAAGTATGTTTAATACTGAAACCAAACTTCGATGAGCTGATGACTGTCTGAATTTCTTCCGGGATCCGATGTAATGTGAACACTCTGTCCGGTGTCCGATTTCCGGCAGATCTGCCGGTCCGGCGTAGTGGGAACCCGGCCTATGAGTGCACACGCACTTTAATGGACCCTGGTCATAAATCCCAGCATCCCGCGAGCCCCTCGACTAGAAATTGGTGGGGCGCTTCTTAGTAGATGATTTATACTCTGATAAGTAACACTAAGTGCTTACGGGAAGGGAAACCTGCACGTTTGAGAAGAAAATCAAAGACATGCACATTTGCGCTTGAGTAACAGTCTAGTGTGTAGACTCTCCATCTGTCACGTTGGCACATAAAATACATCACCGGCGAGAAGTGGGTGCCCATACCCATACCTCTGCCTACCTCTTCGGGGACCCTTGTGGGAAGGCGTGAAGACATACATACATGAAAACGGACAATTCAATTTCATTTATGTATTTGTATAAATACATAAAACTGTCACCTACGCGGTATCTTATCTTGCGGTCCGGTTCATTGTATTCACTATCCTCTGATAGGGCAGATAATCGCATACATTTGACAACATTGATATAATGTTTTGTATATAGTTTGTTTTGGCGTCGCCTTTTCTTTTCAATCAATCAATCAAAAATCAAAATATTTTATTCAACGTAAAGGACACAGGGGATACTTATTGAACGTCACGTTTAATATAGACTAAAGTTACCACCGTTTCCAAGAAAAAATACCTGGCAGGAGAAGACTCTCACGCGAAACAAACTCCCCGGTTTGCTTTTTTAACATTTGTTCCCTTTTACGTAGGGGTAGAAAAGATAAAATTTACATATATAAACTCTGTACAAGAGGAGCAATTCATTGCCATGCATGGCCATCATTAAAATAATCTGATATTTTATTTGATAAAGTTACCCTCGATATTCTAGAAATAACATTGGCTCCGAATAATAATGTTGTCATTTCGTTATCTTTGAAGCTATTTGTCTTATTGCATCGTCATGAGGATATATCCAAAACAACCTATAACTTGTAGAATACACTATTATATTTTCTGAGACAACCTGTATACAATATAATTCTCCCCCCGTCCGTCTGAACACAATTATGCAATCAATTCTAAAACTTCAGAATGGATCCAGCTCTCATATAGGTATCTATGAAGGTTTTTTTTTATACTACTGGAGTAGCAAGCTTGCGGCGGTATGGTACGGTTTTCGCCGCCTATGGTCGTTTGCAATACCAGGGGTATCAGTCGCGCGTTGCCTTGCTAATATTTTCACACTCTTCTTGAAGAACTCCGTGCTACGTTACGATTACATTCAGGAAAAGCCAATTGAATAATGGGACAAAAGTTCTTAATTGAAAACATAAATGCAAATATTTATAAAGGTATTTTGCACACCTTTTGTTAGATCTGTTGTAATTCTTATGAGAATAGGCTCTACTCTCTCTGCCTTCCCACCGAAAGTCGGCGTGATATGTATATCTGCACAGACCAGCCTTAATTCTAGAGGTCCATCCATAGACTATAATAATTATATCAATCTGTTAAACTCTAAACGCCTGTAACAGCTAAAACACTCTCATAATTATTTTCACTTGTAACTACATATTATTGTCATCAGCGGGCCAGTTTCTCTTGTCTTTCACTCTCTTCATAACACCGAGGACTTCTAATCTGAACTCAAGTCTTTCGTCTTCGCTGTACTTTGCAACAGTTGGCAAAAGTGACGCGAAGAATGCCTCGTCCTCATTCATGAGCCGAGGATCATTAGCTCCGTCAACTTCGATGAAGTCGATATCCGCAGCATCCGATTTTACATTTAGCTCATTTTGTTCTCTTTTCCTTTGCATTTCTCCTGTAGAATGATCCGATTTTTTGGATTTCTTATTAGGAACGTACGACGAATGATTGGATTCGTAATCGGTACTGGAGTCTTCAGTGTTATTTCTCTTGGTTTTTTTTCTGGGACTAACACTTTGCGTTCCTCTGGCATATTGTTGTTTCATGTAAACGGACGCGTCGTTTGTATATTCCATGTTATTGCATTCTTCTTCGGCGAGGTTTTTGGTGAGAAATTTCAAATGTTCGTGTAGAATGTATCTCTTTCGAGGTCGCCCCATTTTGTGCTTCAATGTCTTGACGAATGTGTCCCTGACGTTGGTCCATTTGTTCAGTATGTGTTCACCTGTGAAGTATTGTTTGCTTGTTAATATCTCGTCAATCAATCAATCGATCGAATGATGATGATGATGATGATACTATCTCGTTGTGGTTACAGCTGTTAGTGAAATTAGAAAGATGCATAATAATTCTGTAAGTTGTTAGAAGAACTGTGATTGGATGTAGCGAAGATGTGGGTCTGTGTAACAGTATCCTGGCGAACCCTAATTCTGATGAAATAAGAGGTTTATTGAAATGATATAAGCGTAGATTTTAATATTTTTTACATTAAGGTGACCTGACGGAGTAGCAGTCGCTGTGCGAAAGAACTCCTTAAATAAAGAGAAAAATTTAAAAACGTAGGTAGCATGCAGTTTCTTATGTGACGATAAGTCAGTTTTAAGTATCAACATAAGTGAGCTATCATAATTAACCTATCTACTTATCGTCTCGTTCGGTTAGGTACGTAACGAAAGTAATATGTACTACTGAGACAATACGACGTGCCTTTGAGAAAGTTACGGAAGCCTTGCAAATAATCGTACTGGCAGGATGAAAGCTAAATCGAAAAATGTAAACAAAGTTTCTCCACGAAAAATCGGACAAGGTTATGAAAAAGTATTCCTGAGTGCTTAATCGATTAAAGTAGGTACCTATTTGCAATCGGTTGTTTGTTATCTAACAACACAACAAAAGTTTGTATCCATTTACCCGTGATCCGTTTCTCCTCGGGCAGCATCGCATCGTATCGTTCGTCCATCAGGTGAAATATTTCCTCCCATGCCGTCCTTCTTTCCAAGCGATCCTTGTAGCTCTCCAATGATTTATCCCATAAACACGGTCGCTCTTCCACTAACTCTATCAATTTTGTAATATCGTATTGGAATTCTCTCATTATTCGTAAGAAATCAACACAACAAAAACTGTTTACACTCCCTTGTCTGGCACGTCACTAAACATTCTCGGATCGGCGCTATGCTGTATCTTTTTCTAACTCCACGTGAGTGAGGGAGATAAGCAGTTCGGCCGAGGTCACCGACATCATGGCGTCTCGTGTGCAAATGTCGTGTTCAAATGCCCATTGTAAACTGAGCTCTTTTAGCTATACGATAGATATGACTATAGGAGATCTTATTTATTGGACGTGTACCGGTAGCGTGGATTCCTTGATAGATTTACTATTATCGACGAACGAGAATGAGCTTGTATATATGTAATTTATATAAATACTAGTCTGTCCAGCCCAGCTTCGCTTGGGTGAAAAATAAAAGCCTCGGATCCAGTGGCGCCGCCTATCGGGCCAATTGTAAGTCTAAACCATTCTCGAATTCACCTGAAGAAACAGAAAAAAATATTAATATCGGTCCAGCCGATTATATGAAGGTCATACAGACAAACATACATTTATCATAATCATAATTCTTTATTGCTCTTCCACTTACAATAATACCACGATAATATCAGGGTACACAGTGGACCCTGTTGGGCACAGCAACTTGTGAGAGGGACACAAATTATAAAAAGGGGAACAATGTAGGTACCTACTTGCTAACTTATTCTAACCTTAAAATATAATATAATATATTTACCGAAAAAAATATATATTAATAAATAATAATATAAATAATATATCCTCACGCCTTCCCACAAGGGTCCCCGAAGGGGTAGGCAGAGGTGTATAGGTAATACCCCCACACCCACTTTCCGCCAGAGGTATATTAGGTGCCAACGTGACAGATGGCGAGTCCATCGCCGTTACTCGAGCACGACTATACATACGCCTTTGAATTTCTTCTCAGACGTATGCAGGTTTCCTCTCGATGTTTTATATATATATTAATAGAAACGTAAAAAAGAAAAATATTTATATAAATAATAACTTAAGAAACTATTTTTAGGAAACAATCTACAATTATCTAATCTTATCTTGCATAAACTCTTCTATAGTGTAATAACATTTTTCAAACAATAATTCTTTAACTAATTTTATATATTTACTAGCTGTCCCGCCCAGCTTCGCCCGGGTGAAAAAGTAAAATTTCCTGAAACACGATCGCAGCGCCACCTATCGGGTCCATTTGTGATGTAAGCTATCCTATCTTGTAAGTTGGATCAGACTGCATACGGTGTGCACATTTGATTGGAATCGGTTCAGTAGTTTAGGAGCCCATCGCGGACAAACAACGTGACACGTACCTAATTTATATATGCTAAGATAGCTGATGCGCGCAACTCCCTCTGCGTACCTAAGAGAGAGAGTTGTTTCAGAAGTGAGTGAGAGTAATTTAAAAAGTATTATTTTACAATGAGATATCGCAAAAACAAATAAAAAAATCAGTTCGCTGAGTTCAACTGTTCCGTAGTTAGCTGACCACGCATCTGAGTTGCGGGTGTGATTGTTGATTGAAATCAAGTGATGTCAAGTACTATTCGTTTACATTTAAATACTCGTGATTAATAACATATTTATTTGGATAAGGATTAATATTAGATATCGTCACGCCTTCAAGGGTCCCCGAAGGGGTAGGCAGAGGTGTATAGGTAATATCCACACACCCACTTTCCGCCAGAGGTATATTAGGTGCCAACGTGACAGATGGCGAGTCCATCGCCGTTACTCAAGCACGACTATACATACGCCTTTGAATTTCTTCTCAGACGTATGCAGGTTTCCTTTCGAGGTTTTCCTTCACCGTAAAGCTCGTGGAGTGACTGATCACTGTACTTAAGTTCAGAAAAACTAATTATTACAGTCGGGATTCGAACTTGCCATGTATGAATCATGTATGAAATGCTCTATAAAGATATATTTTACTATATTATTTGCCTTATCATGAAAATTTATTTTATGAAAAGCTGTACCCACGATTAGTACATGACTAAGGATAATCATAGAGTTTTAATAATAATTATTTAATTGAAATTATCAAAAAATAAAAATGTAACAGGCCGATGTCTGTACATTGTAGATACCTAATCAAGTAAAAGCAATATTAAAGGAGAGTTATTAAGAGCGACATAAGCGGAAAGGTGATTTTTGTTTTATTTTTGTGTGTGTATATTTGTCGGGGAGTCGGGGAGCGTTGTGGGAAGGCGTGAAGATATATTATTATTATTATTTGTCCTGGGCATTAGAACCCAGACAAAAGCCTAATAAGTACTTAAACTCGACATGCCGCAAGCACAGCACAGTATACATATAAGCTTATATTTATACTGTGCTAGTTGGGTGCTAAGAAAACAAACTTTGCTAACTCTGATGTTAAGGAGATATATAGGTAGAATATATATATAAATAATGGTAGATTTAAGGTGTCAGAGCCGCTATGCGCTGTGTAGTGTGTATGTGTACAAATATATTTTACTGTATATATTATGTATACTGTATATTACAGACCTTCCTAAGATATGTGTAATATACATAGTGATAGAAGTAACACAATCTATTTACGCAATAAAACATCTAACAAGACAAGTAAACATAATAACATGGTCGGTCTGTTACTTTGAAAAAGGTTCTATATTTAATAGGTAGGCATAATGGATCGTTATGCGCGCGTCGGTTGCGCGCGCATCAAAGATATGACAGTTCAATTTTGTACGTGAAAAAATCCACACAGACGTTAGTGAGGTTATAATTCGCCAAAGATTTACAATTCAATTTACATACCTGTCTCACAATCGTTCTTTTTCAAGTATTTATTCGTGCAAATGTGATCAGTGGCAAAAACCTTTTGATGTGTAAAATGTTGGCTTAATTTGTACATTGTGACTTACCTGCCGGTTTTGAGATTGAATAAGGTAAGTAAATTAAAACTACATATATCAATTCTATTGGTATTTATAACCTAGATTAATTAATTATTGAAGTAAAGCGCCTGCTATTTTAAAATAGCAATGAGCGTCACGTGTGAATTCTGTTCAATAGTAAAATAGCAGGCACATCAAACTTGGAACTGAAAGAACAGCTGATCGATACATGGTTACAGTAACTACCTTTCCGGCTCTTTAAAAAATTATAATTGCAAATGCTACGCCTACTCACAATGGTTTCCGAAGGGGGAAGCAGGGGTGTGTAGGAAGTACTACCTACATACCTATGCTTGTTACCCACACACCAACTTTTCGTTGCCAACGTGACAGATTGTGAGTCCATCGCCTTTTCAAACACGACTATACATATACTTCTTTGAACTACTTCTCAAACGTGTAGGTTCCTCGCAATTGTTTTCCTTCACCGTAGTAATATGTTACTGGACATAGTTCAGAAAACCTCATTGGTGGTCAGGTCGTAATTCGAACTTCGATTCGATCTTTGTATTGCAGGCGATCACTCGAATCACCCGGCCACCACGGCCACCACGGCCTACTACCGGCAGTATATAATTATTATTATTTTATTAACACCTGAGATGTATTTTTAAATATCTTTTTAACGTTGGTAGACTGCTACCTAATTGTATTCCCGCTAGATATTTGATCGCGCACTCAAGAATGATAAAGTGAAAAGATGTAGATTGCTGTGCGCATGTATGAGGAGACTGATGAATGTGAATGAAGCGAAAGAGCATCATTCTGAGGTGGACTTACGCTCTATCTCTTCTCTCCTCTCTCCCTTACCCGTGAGTTATCAGCGTGGTGATATGTAGGTTTTTTTCAGTAGACATGTGGACCGTGTGTGTGCCCGGGTGGGGTGCGGCTGTGGTGGCCGGCGCCCTGCTACTCTACGGCACTATGGACGTAGCCTACTTCGCTCGCATGATGTACACCGTTGCCAGAGCCCGTTACTTCAGGAAGAAGGCTTGCTTGCTTGATACCACTGAAGTGGATTGTAAGTATTGACCAGGGTCGGGCTGGCTTTCCATAAGCTGCTTTTATCTAGGAAGCCAAGCGTTAGGTGGGGTTGGAATGCGGATTAAAGCCCCGTTTGGGAAACGCCATGTGGACTTTATGGCGAGCGCAACACTATTGACAACAAACTGGTTTCAAGGCTTCGGCTGGCTTTGCATGAGGCATTTCCATGTAAGAAGTTTGAAGTGCAGAGAGGATCGGGGCCGTGCATTTTGGGCCTGGCTTACAAAAGCCACTTCAACTTTGTCTTGTCCGACATTAGTAAGTATAAACTAGCAATTATTAGCGACTAGTACTAATTACTCATTCGGGTTCCATTGTGGGAAGGCGTGAAGATTTAATTTATAATAATAATAATAAATATATCCTCACGCCTTCCCACAAGGGTCCCCGAAGGGGTAGGCAGATGTGTATAGGTAATACCCACACACCCACTTTCCGCCAGAGGTATATTAGGTGCCAACGTGACAGATGGCGAGTCCGTTGCCGTTACTCCAGCACGACTATACATACGCCTTTGAATTTCTTCTCAGACGTATGCAGGTTTCCTCTCGATGTTTTCCTTCACCGTTAAGCTCGTGGTGTGACTAATTTATTATGCATATATATTAGAATATGGTTTTCTTGGTAACTTGAAGCGAAAGAGGTCGGTAAGTCTAGAGAAAACTAGCGCTCTGTCTGCCTTGATAGGTACTTTCCTTTAAGATAGTCTAACACAGAAAACGTCACCCACTCTGGTCGTCTTATGGTTATTGGCGTCTTAAAATTTACAAATTTGACAAATAAAAATAACTACAAATTTAAAACAGGTTTGTAATTCTCCTCCTAGAAGGTCCAAAGTTACTTGTCTGATTTTTTTTTTTTCAACAAGAGTGGCAAACAAGCACACGGCCCACCTTATGGGAAACGATTACCGTAGCCTATTTACGCTCACGATACCTAAGTATCACTTGCGCGTTGCCCCTCTGTGTTCAGAGAGTTATACTGTGTTGGCAACATAATAGGTCTAATCCCTCGGTTGCCAACACAATATAGTTATCCTGCCCCCTCCCCAAGGAGCTCATTACTGGAAACCTTATTCATTCACCTTATTTTTATTATGGGGTCACCTATACCGATCTTAGCTTTGGACTTTGTAGGCGCAGTCTAATATATATTTTCTTCTTCGTCTAGTCTTTACCATTATGTCGTTACTCATTGGTAAAGAGCACTGGAGCTGGAATCTATTCCGAATGTTGGCCACCACGACTCTCTTATGCACACTCTCTCTCACCCTTACTCTTTTCAGCTTGGTGTCTCCTGAATGACATTGACACTCTCCTGTACCACATGAACAACGCGCGCTACCTTCGAGAGCTGGACTTTGCCCGCGCCGACTTCTATGAAAGAACCGGCCTGTACGCAAACATCAAGGCGGCAGGTGGCGCTGTGGTGCAAGCTGCGGCCACCATCCGCTACAGGCGGTACCTGAAGCCCTTCACCAGGTTCACAATTACTTCAAAGGTTAGTCAGGTATCTTTATCAATTAAAAAGGTCCCGCACTGCACAGTTTCGAGGGAGTTTCCTTCCGCGAAAACTCTGGCTGCAAAGTCTGTTGAATCTGCTCTAGTTTACCTAGACAGGAGAGCGTGGAGTTCTTTGCGAACTCTTGCGGTGGGATAAGATTCCGGCAGGGATACTTCTAGGCGGCGGTAACCGCTTACTATCAAATGGACTACATGCTTCTTCGCCGCCATAGTGGTAGCAAAAAGGAAAAAATCTTGGGGCCTTGTCTCTCTGTTTGTTCCGGCTAATCTCTAAATCAGCTGGACCGATTTTGACGGCCAAATAGCTGTTGTAAAAAGGAGTAACTTAGGCAAATTTTACTTAAATGATACTTTTCGTTAAATTCAACGCGGACGAAGTCGCGGGCAGTGTTTGGTTAGTTAGTTTATTTATATAAAATTAAACTAACTAGCCCAGTCTAGGACCTCAGCTCGCGAGGCAGCAACGCTCTAAGCTGTGGTCCATACTCCACAGGGATTTGCCTGTGTTTGCTTAAAAAGTGTCTTGAGGCCTTGGTCTCGTCATTGTTAGGATATGTAGCAAGAGCTTCCGCAACTAACACTACGAGAGAAAGGAATGAGAATGGGGGAACAAAGGATTTCCCATTTAAGTTTAGTTTTACAGGGGTATCTAGTATCTTCACCTTACAGAGGATTTGAATGCCCGTGTTTCCAGCTTAATGGTAAACGGTTGCAGGCAATTTATTGGGACGACAAGACCGTGTTCATGGAGCACGAATTCGTCGGCCCCGGGGGCTTCGTGCACGCAGTGGCGGTGTGCCGGCAGCGGGTCATTGACACCTCAGCCGTGGCTATAGCCGAGCTGCTGGTCCAGCTGCACTGCGCAGGCGCCTGCAGACCTCCACCTGGGAAAATGCCACCCGAGGTATGTAACAATGTAGGCCACAACGAGATCTCCCATTCAACCGGCCATGAACGGTGATAGCTACTAGCCAAGAGGCGGATCGCATGCTTGTTAAAACCTAAGCTTAAGAAAGTAAGGCCTGGGGAAATGGAGCAGTAACCATTCGTACAGAAGATTTCAGCCAAGATGGAGAGAGATGGAGAGCCACTCCTCTCGGGTAGTGTTCTGTTCCTGTGGTGAGTGAGGTTTCCAAATCGCCATGTCCATCGGGATCACAAGGCGGATCATCTCTTGAGCAAAATTATTTGAGTAGTTTTTTGCCTCCGTAGGCTTGTCTCAGACCTTCAATATTATTCCTTAGATCGTGGTCTAAGAGCATAAGGGTTACGTACGATGGAATATCCCCCCTGGATAGGAATTATTCTATAGGCGGAGTACCTCCACCTCACAGAAATTCAGAGGCAAATAACGTAGGTCCCGTGATATCTTTGTATTGAATGAGGCTCTCAGAAACCTGCAAGGTAGAAGAAGTGCTGGTGGCAGGGAATATATTGTATTTATCCTGGTAGCACTGCGTTTTATAATTTCTGTTATAAGTGTTTCTCTGTTAATTTGTTTCATACTGTACTGCGCATTTAAATCTTTGCATGTATTTAAATATAGGACTATTATATATTTCAGTTGGAGCTCTGGGTACAAAGCAATGAAATAAGCTCTGCTAAGCTTCGGGCTCCGAATGCTCCCCTCCCTTCACTCGAGTCCCCACCAACCCTGGGATGCGGAGAGGCCATGCCTTCAGCGGCGGAATGAGGTTACCCGTTTCACTGCCCGAACGAACATCTGCGGTCCCGTTCGCACGTAATGAAATAAGCGAGACAGGACCAGGGTATGGTCGCTCGTGCAGTGAAATTGTGATCAGTCTGCCTATGGCCGAGGTAGCGCTCGGACGTGTAAGCAAGAGCATGTGTGAAAGCAGAACTATGGATTTTGTATTCGTTTCCTTGCGCGGTGTTCGATGCTTGATTATTCATAAGATCAAAAATAGTTATAATTTTGCACCAGTTTTGAACAGTGAGTAATTTATATATGTACGTAAAAAGCATATTCATATTTTATTCGTGCTTTTTTATTGTCTACGTTGACTTTTTAAGAATCTCAGTATTTTTTATTGTTATACCTTAATTCATAATGTATATTTAGAAATTTACGATTTTATGGTGGATATTATGCTTCAACAAGAAACGGTAAGCGCATGATTCTTACCATAAAAACCCCTTTGGGCAATTACAATTTATATTTATTTAATTTCAATCATTTTACATTCATTGTTTTCACTAACGTAATGTTTACGTAGAATTCTGATTAGCGAACAAGATCGTACTTATAAAATGACTAGCGGACCGTCCCGGCTTCGCATGGGTATGTCACTCAGGGTGAATTTAGCTCTCCAATGGTGAGAGGATTTTTGAAATCGGCACTGTACTTTTTGAGTTTATTCATTCCAAAATACACACGCAAAAATACAAATCTTTTAGTAGGGGAGCCCACGATGCTAAATGGGGATTTACTCGAGCGTCATAGAGACCTATTGAGTTGCAAAACTTAGATAATAAGAAGAAAAAAATGTTGTATGATATATACCTTTTCTAAGAGAGTGTTAAGTACACCAAAAAAAAGCTTTCATTCACTAATCTGACGATTTCGATGTGACGCGGCCATTTTATAATGTGCAAAAAAAATTCGCCATTTTGAATTTTGACATACTCAAGCGTGTCAGATTAAGGTAGGGTAGTTAATTACATCCTAAAAAGCGTATATTCCACTAATCTGACAATTTGAGGGTGACGTAAAGAAAGGGGAGGGCAGTAAAGTTCTGATCCTGTATCCTTCACGGGCGGCCTTATATATGGGGCTCAAGTTCGGTGGAGGTAGTTAACCGGGTACAAGGTATCCCCCTGTATATTAATCTGCCGCGCTTTAGTAAATCCCGGAATCCTCGCTTGGGCTCCCCTACTATTTCCTCTTTATAATATTAGTATAGATAAATTGTGAAAGTTTGTGTGGATGTTTGTTCCTCTGTCACGCAAAAGCAACTGAACAGAATTGGATGACATTTGGCACACAGATAGATTATTAGCTGGATTAACATATAGAATATGTTTTATTCCAGAAACTATCTAGTGAAGAAATATATTTTTATGCGGATGTAACCGCGTTGATCTGCTTGTATTTATTATTATTTTATACTGAATATCTTATTTAGAAATTAAAGGAATGTAAGGTTATAAATGTATTATTATATTTAATAATAGGTAAATATATATATATAGGACAGGGGGCTGTATGCCAAAGCCATTTATGTACCAGCCAAGCTTTGGGTGATATAAATATGGCGGGCTTTAAATTTAAAGGAAAATAAGTATGTTACATAATTGTATTATATTTATATTTGCTATACATATATTGTATTTATTATATTAGCTTTTTTATACAACAAGAGTGGCATGGGAATCAGTTACCGTAGCCTATTTACGCGTACAATACCGAAGTATCACTTGCGCGTTGCCACTCTGTGTTCGGAGGATTACACTGTGTTGGCAGCATAATGGGACTAATCCCTCTGCTTCCATAACAGTATAACAATCCTTCCCCCCGCCCCAAGGAGCTCATTACTGGAAATCTTATTCCCCGCGGAGGAACACAACACAAAATTTTGTTATTTAATTTAATATAATTTAAATTGTTATTTGGCTACAGACTTCTATAAGGTATATGCTTAAACATATTTTAAATTTTCTCGTTATGTACTCAGAGCACGTACGCAATTTATTCTGTGGGAACTATTAAATTAAACTTTATTAATTAATTAGGAAACTAGGATAATGTTATATTGACAGTAAATTACATGTGTTATATACATACATACATGTATGTACAACATATAGTCCATACAAGAACTGTAATCTTTATAGGCTTTTATTATTATCATTATCACCGCAATTTGCAATAGAATCAATCAATTATTTTGTTATCAAATTTATGTAACTGTGACTATAATTGTTATATTTAAATATATTAAATATAAAAGGAGTACCGGCATAGGAATCAGAGGCTGTATCATGGCGTGGTTTTACAAGCAATCATAGTTCATGAATGTTTTATATGCGTACATATACGAGGTAATAATATTATATAATATAATAATAATAATAATATTATATATTATTATTATTTTATATACGAGGTACATTATCAGCATGCCGAGTCCCTCGCGGAATGGCTGGTTTTGGACTCGTCAAGTTTCTTTGTCCAATTAAAATACATCCTATATCCTCACGCCTTCCCACAAGGGTCCCCGAAGGGATAGGCAGAGGTGTATAGGTAGTACCCACACACCGACTTTCCGACAGAGATATATTTTAGGTAATAACGTGACAGATGGCGATTCCGTCGCCGTTACTCAAGCACGACTATACATACGCCTTTGAATTTCATCTCAAGCGGATGCAGGTTTCCTCTCGATACTTTCCTTCACCGTAAAGCTCGTGGTGTGACTAATCACTGTACCTAAGTTCAGAAAAACTCATTGGTACAGTCGGGATTCGAACTTAGCGAAGCTAGTAAGCATTACTATTGTGACGATTTTGTGATATTGATTGAAAGTTGTAAGCATTATCCAGGTGTAGGTTTGAAACCACTTAGTTGAGAACAAACTGTTCGGTAGGTGTGTGTTAATATTTAGTAAATTTTTATGTGAGTCTGTCTTTAATGTCGGCATTTGTTAGAGCATCTAATGTGCGCACTTATTATTTATAATAACATTGTTATGAGGCACAGTTTGTTTGTTTGTTTGAACACGTTTATCTTTGTATAGATAGTGCAATCCACGAAGACGCGCCCCACCAATTGCTAGTGGAGGGGTCGTTGGATGCGGGGAGTATGACCCGAGTCTATTAGTTGTAGTGTGCGTGGTGCAGTCATTGGTAATCAGTGTGTACCGATAACAGTCAAACATTTGTGGAAGGTTTCGCTACACTACTTACACTAGTTAGACTATAAGGAAGAATAGTGGGGTGCTTCGTGGATGGCACGGCCTCAAGACACCGAATTTGTTTTTTTTTTTATTGCCATTTATTCGGCCGCTGAATAAAAATATTATTGTACTTTTTGTAACACTAAAATTTTGCTAGAGATATCTATTTATTTAGAATAAAGATTGCTACATGAAGTGTCAAATGGAGTGACGTATCATATCGAAGCATAATTAAACTAAACACAATTAACAACACTAAATAAACTTTTAATGCTTTTAACTGTATTAAGAATACTTTGCAACAAGTATTAATATTTTGACTAACGCAAGGAGCGTTAGAATCAAAGAGTTTATATAAACTCTTTGGTTAGAATAGTTATTAGTGAAAACAGCGCCATCTATTGGACGTAATAGCGAAGCAATATATTAAAGTAGAGAGGCTCCGTCCAATGAAAAGAGATGCCGATGTGCCGGTTTAAGAGAGATACTGAACAGTGCCTATAGACAAAATACTATCTGTTCACGCTCACACTAAATATTATCAGTGGCTTTAATTTTCCGAATACATTTGTTCAGAGGGACTGAACACAGCTCTTCAACAATCATGTGACACGATGCTGTGACCGATGATGTTATTTAGATAAGATTCGAATACCAAGACACGGTTGGCGAGTCCAGCACCAATTTCAGACAGGAATTCCATTTCTTAACCAAGTTACGCATTTTTTATGTTCTCATTCAGATGTCAATGTGACAGATTGTCTGATGTTTTTATTCATCTGTAAACAGGTCTTTTAAGCAATAGTTTGCTAGTATCATGTATTTATTAGTAATTATGAAATGTGGTCAACGAGGTTCGGTTTTATATAATTAGTCGATTTATAATTATATCTATCTAACTTTTAAGATGTCCGAATGATTATTTAAAATGTATGTCATTCCTTTATGCTGAAGGCTGGTCGGATGTGAGTGAAGTTTGTAATTGAGATAGCTTATGACTCTAAATGGATGTATATATCCCGTGGACAATGGATTTAAGTTTCCTTTTAAGAGAACTCACTGTTTATTTGAGCTTTTAAAATGTATGCGTTTGAAATAATTGTAAAATCTTTAGCTTTCCGCACGAATATATTAATTATTAATGTATGTATTTAATTATATGAAGTATAATAAAGTTTAAAATTTGTTAGTTTTATTTCACAACCTTTACGAACTATCTCTGCGACATAGCAACTGTTCTACATACAACATATAACTAGGTATACATAAGCCATCACGATTTCAACTTTCAGCCAAATCGGTTCAGCCGTTTTGCCATGAAAGAACCGTAAACATCCAAACTTACAAACTTGCACATTTATAATATTAGTAAGATAAGATAAGATTATTCTTACTACAACTATAACATTTAATATAAATTATTATAGAGCCGTGGTGGCATGGTGTATAGATGGTAGGTTTTTCAAGGACCTTACTGCCTTGAAAACCTGGAGGGGAGATCTTTGCCCAGTGGGATGTACTAGGACAGAAATTTGAATGAACTGGAAGGAATGTTTTATGCTTTTAACGTAACACTACTATTGGTATATTCAAAGGCGTATGTATAGTCGTGCTTGAGTAACGGCGATGGACTCGCCATCTGTCACGTTGGCACTTAATATACCTCTGGCGGAAAGTGGGTGTGTGGGTATTACCTATACACCTCTGCCTACCACTTCGGGGACCCTTGTGGGAAGGCGTGAGGATATATATACATACATACTTACTGCCTTGCGTACTGCATGAGGACGTAGGCGATGCAGGCAGCAAATATGGACGACTGACGATATAATAGGTATAATTTAGTTTCAGGCGTTCTTCGTTCTTCAAGTATTCAGTGAAGCGTTGATCTTATTTAGAAATTTTAATATGTCGAGTATGGAAACTTCAAAAAAATACTTTAGGTGCAATATACTTTCTCTTCCCACAGGAGAAACAGCCTCTTGCCTGTAGAGGTGTAATATCACCCTAGGTACCCTACTTGAAGTGCCGAAAGATGATGTCAAAGTTGTCATTTTCTTAATGACACAGTATTTAGTTGAGTCTAGATTGGCATAGCGTGTCCTAAAATTATAATAATATATCTTCATCTTCCCATAAGGGTCCCCGAAGGGGTGTTAAGTATAATACACACAAAATTTTTGGTCCAAAATTGTTAGTGTGAAATTCAGATAAAATTGGTCGTAGTGCCTAATGTACTTGAAGTAAAGTAAAGACATTCCCGCAGGCGCTCTCATGGTTTGATAAACTCTCTGTCTGATGGGCGTGAAGTCAAGACCCTGGTCTTGAATCATCCATCAGGTCCAACAACGGCTGGCGGACTCTCCTTAAGACCATGTGTTTACCATCTTACTATCAAAACCTTTAGACGGCTACAAAGAGGTCGGGTTCGATTCCCGCCGGGGCCGTTTCTAGAAACAAAAGTATCTATATACCTATTTGCATCGGTACCTAGGTATCTATCTATGCCTAGTACCTATAGTACCTTAGCTTTGCCTAGGACCAGTTCAGTTGTGGGGTTCCAAGGTATTATTAGGTGGGGTTTCATTAGGCAGTGATTTCATGAAGATGACTAGGTACTGTTTCGTTTTTGATACTGTTTAAGCAAAGTAACTTCTTTTATATTTTGTTGATATATATTTATAACATCACGAGCTTTACAGTGAAGGAAAACATCGAGTGGAAGCCTGCATTTGAGAAGTAATTCGCCATGTGTTCCATATCAGGCGGAAAGTGGGCGAGTACTAGATACCTATACACCTCTCCCTCACGCTTTGGGGACCCTTATGGGAAGGAGTGAAGACATAATAGTAAAATTATATAACTTTTATACTACAGACTACGTTTCATCATGAATTTGCTACTAATATCTAACTTTTTTTAGAAAAGTCTGTATACAACTGAGTGATAGTGAAGTGTCGAAAAGTGCAAAAACACTCCCTCTGAATGTCTTTCCAAAGAGTCATATTAGAGAACCAAGTTTTACGTCATGACACGTCACTGACAATATAAAGATATTCTAGAACTTTCTATAGGTACTGCTCTGCTTTTCATTCAAGGGTGGGGTTATAAATAAAATGTTGTAATTGATTGTAATGTACACAATTTATTCATATCGTATGGTGTTTCTTATACAAAGATAATAAATTGTAAAATCCACGTCCACGCTCCGAATAATAAATAAATACTTAGTTTAGCTCCCTTCAGTCCTATCACATGCCCTATAGGGCAATACTAGGGTATCTTACAAATACTAGCGAAATACTTGCGATGAAGCCTTTTGGGACCTGGTAAGGTTTAATTTACAAACGCTTTGCGCTCTTCCGCCAAGTTGTGGATGCTTTTAGCAACATTTTGCAAGGACAAGATGCAAGGTTCCAAGTATTGTTTTAGCTTTTCTAATAGACGTACAAAAATATTCTGAAGCCATTATAGGTAGGTATGTATTGTCCAAGGCACTGGTATACTTATTCTGATTAAAATCTGGGTCAAGACAGGACAGGATAGTAAACTATATCTTAATATAATTCAGAGGTCACTCCACTACTGTACAGAGGACCTGCAACACATATATTTTTTTGGTTTGGAACTTAACGGCATTCCGATTTGAGAAATTTATATTTACGATTTCATATAAATAACCATCTAAGTTGGACTTAAACTTATCTTAGATCGAGCTTAATCTCTACCTTATAAGAACATAGTCTTTAGCCATCGATTTTCACCATCGAATCTTCGAATAGATGAAACAGATCTACTTCTCTTAATTACATAACATTTACATACAATAGTCGTCACTAAAAATGCATTTTTTTTATATTCTATCACTGAGTAGACAAGTTTTATCTGCTCGAAAAGTCTGTAAACCGAACGTTTAGTCTCATATGTATACATAATTGTGTCCCGGCACTGGAGCCGGGCACCGACTCAGGCGACCACCCATAACAGGGAAGGGCGAAGACAGCTGCACATTTACAAACAAGCTCTCATCTCTCACAAGTGGTAACTTCTACTGGGAGTGGGAAGGAGACAGTTTGTACGAGGAGACGGGGCCCGGGCGGGCGAGGCGCTGCGCGGTTCAGGCGCACGCGCGGCTCAGTGCTCGTGCGCACGCGCCTTATTCTGGTGCATCAGATTCTTGAGCGTGGCCACCTCCGTCGCCAGCCGCGCCAGCTCCGCCTTCAGGTGCGCGTCATCTTCCTCGACCATCCTGTCATCAGGGCGCGGAGGCCGGTACTCAGCTCCGAGCGAGATGCCACTATCTCTCTCATCACTGGAGCCTTCACCGTCCCACGAGGGTGATGACCGTGGGCCCGGCTCTTGCTTTATGTGCTGAAGAGAGAGTAATGCGCTCGCTACGTCCTTGTCACCGAGATGCGATTTGTGTCTGAGCTTCAGCGGCAGGCAATTGTTCTCCGGTGAGTAGTGTTCAGCGGTCTCATCGCCGGATCCGGACAGAGAAGACAGTTCGTAGGGCGAGGGGGCGCGCCGGGAGCAAGACAGGTTAAGAACAGAGCCGGGCGGCTCGAAGTGCGCGGGATGGGTGTAGTAGGCTTCGGGGGCCGGCAGGCGCTCGGGGTAAGGCTCGGGGGCGCGCTGCGGCTGCGGGGAGGGCGGCAACGAGGGGGGGCCTTGCTGTGGCGGCGGCCCTTGCGGCGGCGAGAACATCGGGTTGCCCGACAGCTTGCTCCTCTTCGTGACACACAGAACTTGGTCACA
The DNA here is from genome assembly GCA_016069955.1 of Drepana arcuata. Lineage (NCBI taxonomy): Eukaryota > Metazoa > Arthropoda > Insecta > Lepidoptera > Drepanidae > Drepana > Drepana arcuata. Next base: position 18,917 of record JACCPG010001848.1, on the reverse strand, counting down.
AGTGGGCAGAGTGGCCAATACTTGGTCTATGCTTATCAGGTTTTCTCCGCATATCCCATATTTCTCCTTTATGGCATCCAGCTGGGCTTTCATGACGTGGTTCTCTTTGGAGAGCTCCACGACGCGTTGCTCAAGGACCATGTCGTTGAAGCGGCGTTTTTCGCGCGAGCGTTTAGCAGCCTCGTTGTTGCGTCGCCTGCGGTCCCAGTAACCATCGTCTTTTTTGTTATCAGGGATGAACTCGCGCTGCTTGCGTTGGCCGAAGAACTCCTTGCGCTTGCCGAAGTCGAAGTTATTGTAGTCCGGGTGGTCGGGTCCCAGGGCTGGTGGTCCAGGTTGCTGATCGAGTGGGAAATGTGGTGAGACGGAGAGGCGGGGTGCGCGGGGAATCGCGCGAGGGGGCGGGGCCCCAAGCCCCCCTCCACCGCCTCCTCCCAGCAGTTGCTGCTGGCTCAGAATGAATTCTGCAACCATGTTGCGGCGGACTATTTCTGGTCCGCACGAGTCTTCGCTGTGGTTCTGTAACAAATAAAAGTATTCGTTAGTTACATACTCATAAGCGTTTGTCTCTAAATAATGTACAAGTTACAAAATGCGGGCGGTTGCACAAAATGTGACGCAACGCCCCGCTGCAACTGCGCACGTGGGTCACTTTTGTGAAACCGAGTTGCCAGTTGCCCCATTCGTTTTTGCTACTCCCTTCATGTTAGCAAACTCATTAATAAATCGCGTTTCTTAACCTTTGTGTGAAACACTATTTTAGGCTTACACCGGATTTCTTCCGTTACCCAATATTTCCTGAGCATTGGCGAATATTGCCTTAGTTTACTTCATCGTTGAATAAATTGAGGATGTTTATAAAATACTACTTATACGAAAATTGTTGTACCAGCACGCAACTCTCTCGAGCCGGCTCCAACTTTCAACAGTAGTTCATTTAATTCAAAACCCCTAGTTGAGGTGTCATTGGCCTTTCAGTTACGCTGACAATAACTAGTGTCGCCATCTTTGTCAATTAATTCGATTTTTAAACCCCGGGTACAAATAAACAATAATCTGTATAACAACGACAGGATGTCTAAAAAAATGCACCAAAACGCTTTGTTATCAACTTTATTATCCGTGGAAAAACAATGGAAGAATCACTATGCAAAGTGCCCATTGTAATGGAAGGCATTAAACTGGTTGAATTCTTTTTTCGAAAGATTGTAAAACAATATGTACGCAGCACTGGCCAGTACATAGAAATACAATTTCGCCGATCTCGTTTCGTTACATGTTACGACAACGCGAGAGAGATATACATCTACATGCATTCCAGAACTTAATCGTCGCAATTCACGTGTTTCACCCGAAATCTACGAAAAAAAGCTTAGTTTGTATTTTGAAAGTCAAATAACCAAGTATCATTGACTGTAAATATTGATTCCTGTTTTTTATACGATATAAAAAATTCTATTATGGAATATAAATCATTGAAATCTGAAATAATTTCCATAAGGAGATAGAGTGTCTGTGTGTCGGCGCGTTCCGTTCTGCGAAGCGACATCATCGGTGTCAGTGGGTTACTCCATTTGCCCCAGATGTGCGGCGCCGTTACACCGACTAACTGTTCAAATAATCGCGCCCAGTTTAATTGGTACGTCATTGTCGATGGTACAAATGTCACTCTTAACAGCGAACATGGAACGGTCTAGCAGTCTTACAAAATTCTCTGCCACTTTCTTTTTTTTTTTTGGACCAACAAACTGGCTATTTGGTATTTGGCAGCTTTTTCAGCCTTAAATATCTTATTATACCTAATAGTTTCATATTGTTAAATGAAACAAGACACTATGCAGTCTATTTAAATAGCAACGCTCAGTTTGAACCGGTGTTTAACTGTCTGTGCTCTTCCAAGCGTCAAAGTGTAACGGGCAGGGAACATTTTTCTGCTAATCCCGCGCAAATAGTATAGAAAATACATTCTGTCTGATAAAATATTCAAAAAATTACCTTTATTTCTTATCTATCATTAGCAACCCGAATATCAGTAAAATTTGCAGATTCTTTATTTGAAATTTAAATATAGAAGTCCAAATTACAAGCAGCCAGTAGGTAAGAAGCTTCAGACCGTATTTATGTGTCACAACACATCAGATTTACAGCTATGGTGAGAGTTTTCCATCACGAATATTACTGTTTTAAATTAACACCTTAGCTTATAAAGTGGGTGGTCAGAAAAAATGTTTTGAATAGTTATATCTAACTGTATAATATAGCAATATCGATGTAACGGACCGCAAGCTTGTATTAAAATAAATTACCCATTTCATTTCGACGAATATACTTCGAGATGATGTGATAGAAGTGTTAAAGTTAAATTGAGAGAAGGTTTTTTTGGGCCCAGCTCTGATTTTCGACTATTGGACATTGCAACATCAGTTAGAACTTTGAATAAACAAAATTTAATTATTTTGGCCGGAAAGTTCGAAATTTAAATATGACTCAGGTCGTTCGTCCGCGCCACGGTCAATGCCGATACAGAAATCTATCTACCTCTAACGGTTGCACAATCAAGCAGGTTTTTGACAATCGACAGTTATCGCTAATCATGTACTTTCTCGCGGCGCACCGTTACACGAAAACTGGGACCGTACGGTACAGTGTGGAACGGTTTTTTTGTGCTCATCGCTTGTCTCTAGAGCTCGTAATACTGTTATGAAATAGCTATTAGTATTTCGTCACCACCTTTGGCCATCGGGTTCGTTCTATTTGGTCTCGACGGTTTCAAGGTGAGTTGGAAAGGGCAGAAGTTTTTAATAACTGCCTATTGTGTTTACTTTTATCTTTTTCTTTGTTTTTGATGTGTCTGAGGTTATTCTTGTTCAAATGTGCACCCCACTAGAAGCATCAGTAGGGACGCGCGATGCAAACAGATGTGTCCTAAATATTTTTAGAATTTAACATGTTTTTGTAACTTCTCTACGCATTTGTATTTGTATATAAATAAGTTCAGTATCAATTCTATTTACGAATGATAAAAATACTGCGAGTCAAATAAATAATACTATCAATACATTATTTATCGTCACTTATGAGATGTCAGTTGCTACTACTGACTCATCGAACAAAGTCCTAACTAGAACACTGATAACGTTATTTATATAGAGCATATTTAAGTGTATTACACAATGATTTACGTTTCATATACAAATGATTTGTTAATTGGGAGTCATTAGGGACCATCATCTTTATGCTTCCAGAAGCAGCATTTAAAAAAAGCCCCAAAAAATTTAATATTTTAGTAAACGAGCAGCTAAAAGTGTGGTAATTAAAAATATCCAATGTCAACTAAATCATTGTGAGCTGTTGCGTCGAAAACCGCTTCTTTTCGGCTTAACTGGTCTCATTGCTAATGAATTTGTTTTTTGTATTACAATGGCGATGATTAACGGTTTCATCCAAATTAAGGTTCGGATCTAATTGCCTAGTATGTCTAGTTTAACATTGAGATCGCTAGCACGTGCGCCATCCGCGGTGGTCACGCGGCCCGCACGACACGTGTCCGTTCTTGAACCTCACGTTGCCGTCGTTGCGCAACACACCGTTTGAAGCACGTTTGCTCCTCCCCAACAGTTATATAAACATCAACGTGATCACTAAACGTGAAATTTTAATTACTGATCTAATGGACGCCCTTGACCGTCGTTGCTCGTTCAGACTTAGACAACAAATGAACGTGTACATTGATTGAAAGCACTTTCTTTAGTTCAGTTCAGCTTAGGAGTCAAAATTAAAAGTTTTGTTCGTAAATATTTAAGTACCTAAGGAACAGTTCTATTCTGTAGGATTTCTCGCTCTGACCGGTTGGGTTAGGTCGTCACGACTAAAATAGTTTGTCGGTCGATCGTCGGGCATTTTTTTCTTTAAGACGAGGTTTAGGAGTATTTCAGTTCACCTTAGTTCAGTCGGAAGATTCCATATAATAACATAATATGTATTTATAGATTCCTTCATATTTGTTATTAAGACAAAGAAAGCATTTCATACTGTCACAACACTAACGTTTACATAAGTAGTGGCAGTCTGACCTTAGTTTGAGTAATAAAATGTCAGCCATGTTGGAAAAAGTAGAGAAAGTAGTACAAACAAATGGTAACTTTCCATGGCACTCACAGCCTATTGCGCGCGAAAAGTAGGACACCCGCCATATTTGATTTGACATTTTACCGCCAAGTTCACATGGCGTTTTGGTTTAATCAAGAAAATTCTTCCAAAAAGGTTCTAAGCTGATAGCTAACATAAAACAGAGCCACAGGTTGGCGCCAACTAGTCATTGTCTATGGTAATGGTTATGTCAAGATACCAATGTTTTGAAAACTTCTTGGAGCGGCTGTGACTTGTTTTGTCTCTGGAACACCTGACGTCGTTGCATTTATTTAGACTCGCTGAAGGTTTTGGCGGGAGGTCGCGCTTCTTGTATGTATTTCGAGCAATTTTTCTCCGCGAAAATCGCTTATACTTGACCGATTTTTCGCGCCGGAGACGCAATTAAACAAAGCGGGGATCGGGTTATTTCGGGGCGGCCTCTATCGGTCGACTCGCGATAATAGTTTGGTGTCAAGGTTGACTTTCGTAATAGCTGGGTGTTTTATACGACGTTGTAAATGTGTCAAGGACCTTCCTATTTTCCAGCGAATAATGCTATTTGGAGTAACGCATACACAATAGGTATTTCAATTATAGACAATGAATTAATGCAACAAGCCCACTTCAACCGACCTTGCTCTATACCTGCTAATTGCTGTAGTATTAAGAATCACTTAACCTATTTTCTTTTGCGCTCATTTCTAAGAATTTAGCATTGGCGTAACGTTCATGATACGTTTTCATGCATTCTTGGAAGTTTTCGTGAATGACAACATCGTCTTCCTAGCATGAGTCATCCATTTTTGCTCTACCTTCAAAATCTATTGTTCTGAAGTGCTGAACATACTTTTGGGGTAACATCTTGACGCTCCACAAGGGTAGGCATGGGTGTAGCAAGACCCTTTGTATTTTTCGTTCGACTAACAATTTAATTTAAATGAGTACAATCATTACCTTAGCTGAATCGTGAAGTGAATCGTAAAGTGATAAACCAACGCAATAATATCACTTTTAAGTCCAAAATCAAGGAGGTGATATAAAAATAAGTTCGTGAAATAACACGAGTTGTTGCGTCACTGCTACCAATAGTAGCAAACTCATTAACCACAATTTTAGGACTTCGAATGCACGTCACATGTGATCCACTTTGTCGCAATTGGCTAAATTCACGTACACACCGTATGTAGGCCAGTTACGCGAGCGGGTGAGATAAAAAAAATAGGTCAAGTTATCTTCGTTTGTCCTCGTACCGATGAAATTATCGTTGGCTGTTGATATTGCGCGTGAAAAAAGTCGATTACGTAATCCAATGTACTTACAACACGAATACATGATATAACCACATTGTATATACATTATATATGTAGGTATACCTACTGTGATATAACGAAGTGCTCTTGTTTGCGTCGCATGTTTTTGGCTATTTAGTCTCATGGTGGAGACATATCAAGTAATTCCAAGCGCCCACAATTATCAGTGTAAAGCTTTCTAGGTGTGAAGAACTTCCCACAAGGGTTCCAGAAGGGAAAGATGCAATCTGTGCCTTGCAAGTTGCTACTCGGAACACAGCCACTCATGCTAAATGTGTAGTTCTCTTGAAATTTTTATGTGGCGACATTTATCTGTAAGTTGTCCGTGTTTTTTTTTTATAGGTTAATTTGGCAATCTTATCTGTGGAATGCGTTGCGACAAATTTAGGCATAGACTAATTTGTGATCACATTTTTTGCTTAAGTAAAGATAAAGAAAGGCATGATACGTTGCATGCTACGATGCGTTACATGCGAAAGAGTCGGTAGAAGAGGAAGACCACATTCCAACTGCTAGATCAAATCGAACGATTGAACGAACATCAAGATTACCCGATACCATGTATGAAGAGAGTGGGGATGAATCTGTCAGATTCTACCCTATGGGGGTTCGGCGTGATGATATGTATGAATGTAAATTACTTCAACTGCCTTGCATGATTAACCAAATAGTTGCAGTGGCCTTTGGGTTTGTAATACCTTCCGGACAACCTTGTGGGAAGTTCCTGTATTACATCATTTAAGTATAATGCATTTTATGCGTCTTTATTTATTTGTTACGCCTTTGTTGGAGTATGTAAGTGTATCGGTGTTTTAAGGACATGATTCATGCCGGCACTATCTGTATTGCAGGTCGTTGCGCAACGACTAACCCCTAGCGTTGCGTCACATTGTCAACTGACCTTTGTGGATCGATCCTGCAGCGTTGTCTATGCCCATACAGCGGCGTTTCAACGGCTTCCTGGCTGTTATAAAACGTATCTATTTACGTCACGTGACGGGTTTGATCAGAATGTTCTAGGCTATTCTTAATGACACTTATTTCTATTTTTAACTTAAAAGATAATGTAAAATATACAAAGATATGAAATTCAACGATACGTGAATTTATTCATATATTTAGCATTCTGATAACGCTAATAATAATAGAAATTAAATTTAAATATTGATGAAATTAACATGAGCGCAAGAGTTAGTTTCCGTACATCCGCGGGCGAATGCACGCCGGAATGGAACCTTGAACCACTTGTGTAAGCACCTCACAATGGCTTACGACAGAGCTGCCGTGCCAGGCGCAGCTTGCAACATCAACTACTTGCAATCCTACAATTAAACACTCAAAATTACAGTTTACAATACTATTGCATCGGCAATTTTGAAATTTTGAAGGTTAAGATTTGGATTCTGTGTTACTAGTTCACAAAAAGATATTAACTATGTACTAGAAACAAGATCATATTTTAGAACGGCATCGAATATTCCGAAATATAATAAATATTAAAGCTCGTTTAGGTGTTTAATTAATTAAAATTTAATTATGAATTTTTATTGTTCCCTTATATGTTCTTGTAAATATATTTTAAATAATGACGAAAAATCATCTTTGCAGTCTAGTTTGAATCTCATTAGAGTTTATAGGTGAAAAACATTTTTTGCCGACACATATATTATATATATATACATATAGTATAAAATTACCCATTTTTTATTCCGAAACCTCAAACCTCGTACAAATACACACGTTTCCAAATAGTTTGCAAAGATAAGTGGAAAACAGGATAGCCGACGTAAACAATGTCAAAGGCGTACAGTGATACACAACTACGTTGACTGAGTCGAGGAAGCATAACTATAAACAAAAGAACACAGCAAGGTGAAGCGAGGGCTTGAACTTACGTGAATGGCTACCAAGAATTTGATAAATATAATGATTAACATGTGCAGAGTTTTGGCACCGATGCTAGGAACATGAGTAAACTAATTTCAACGCGCGAAGTCAATGACTCCGACACGGGAAAACAATTCTTTGAAATGAATGCTCACATTTGAATTTCGTATCAGCGTCTATTTGGTAATTGGAGTTTTTTTTTAATTGACGAAAGCAATTGACGAAAGTAGTTGACGATTTTTTTTTGTAACAATTCCAATAAAATTTAAAGATACAATTTGCGTATGTTGAAATCTATGCGCGCGTTCTTTTTTCGAATTTTGGTTTCCATTTTGGTTTTATGTTCATTATTCACTATTAAAAATTTTGGAGACATCCAATGCGCATCAAATCATATACGTTATTTTTTAAAAAATATCTCCACGACATCAACATTTTTGCTACTACCTTGCAATCTTAAAATAATCTAGCCTTGTAAAATATATAAAAAATACAGAAAAAATACAAAGCTAAAAACAAAATACATATTAAACCATATTAAAGAGGTACTTACGAAAATATTTGCGGTGTCAAATTGCCTCCGATCCGGAATTATCCAAATTGCGGGTACAATGTCATAATACACTTAAAAATCACAAAAAAACCGTTCAACGGCGTAGTTCACAGTACAAATAATGAAATAATTAGTGTTACAAATCACTCCCACTTTACACGTCCTGAATGATTTTTCACTATCACAATGTTGTTATGACGAAATATCCAATGCGAATGGCGCTGCGTAGTATTCCAGTTGGTTGTACGCGACTGCTCTCTTCGAAGTCTAGAGTGCGACTAAAATTTGTAGTGGGGTCGAGCGACTCCCGGCCTGCACGGCGCACACAGACGCATCTGCGCATGTGTGCGTGTGCCTCTGCCTAAGTGTGCGTGCTACGCCTGTGTGCGGTATTTACGTAACTTACCCCGACTACGTGTAATCACAAATCGCTATTGACTCAACGTAGTGTCCGATTTTTTTTAGTTAATTCGCGATTGAGTCATGTGTTTGAAGCATTTTTTCTTGCGTTTTCTAAGTAATCGATTGATAAGGCGTAAAACTCAAGTTTGGGTAATTTAATTGTGTAAATGGAATAAATAGTCTAGTGTTCTGGTCAATTTCTGCGGTTGAAAATTGGGCAAAATTTTGTAAGCTAATCTATGTTTGAAATAATTGACTTTGATTACGGTGGCCAGGCAGTGTTGCGAATCTCGCCTGAATTACATTATAGCTATTAGCTGGAAATATTACAAATATATTTTTTTGTTCAATATAAAGCGGAAAATAATTTTCGCAAGCTTATCACTGGCGTCTTAGTTTATCGTTTCGGAGACAAACAAACTAGTAGTCCTAATTAGTAACATTTCCGTGTAATAATTAAGCGGGTTAAATAATTCCCATGAGATCGTTTGACGTCATCAAACACGTAATGTATATTTGAAAATTTAATTCTGCTACGAGTGCTAATTAGCTACGGCGTAGAGGGTGCCGATGCTACGGGCCTACGCATTTTGAAATTTGACCGAATGACTCATCATGTTAATCATTCGTCAATCATGACATGATGAATTTGCTTCAAGTACGAGTGACGTATGCACTTAGCAGATCAGTATGATGCAATGACCCGAACGTTGAACCGATTTTCCGGGCGTCCTAGACACGTCACATGGAGTAAACACGCCGTCACGCCGTAAGGGCGTTGACCTTCGCTTTCCACGCATTTTCATTTACTGATACTTATCTAGACGAGACTGGAATGTTTTGGTGTAAGGAGGTTGTACATTTCGTTTAGGTATTGCTAAAAAAATAAAGATATAAGAGAAACGAGAATAAAGTAAAAGCTATTTGGAAAACATCGAGATGAAACTTTTGAGAAGAAATTATAAGGCGTATACATAGTCGTGCATGAATAACGGCGATGGACTCGCTGTCACGTTGGCACCTAATATATATTTATAGCGGAAAATGGGTGTGTGGGTACTACCTATTAAACCTCTGCCTACCCCTTTGGGGACCCTTGTAGGAAGGCGTGAGGATATATATTGTGCAATATCTACCAGCACATGCATTCCTTAAACAGAAGACTCTGTTTAAAAGCATCGCAAGAACGAATTTGTGATGCGTAGGTGTACATAGAAAAAATGGTTACAGTTCCTTGTGGGATCTTCTCCAAAGGCTATTTTTGAAGAGCCTTAGCAGCGGTCTAATTGGGTGAATTATTCAAATAGTAGTAGGGTATCCCCTAATCGAAATTTAATGCGCCATTACAACAGATTACTGTGGATGAAGCTCACGCCTTCCCACAAGGGTCCCCGAAGGTGTAGGCAGAGGTGTATGGGTAATACCCACACACCCACTTTCCGCCAGAGGTATATTGGGTGCTAACGTGACAGATGGCGAGTCCATCGCCGTTACTCAAGCACGACTATACATACGCCTTTGAATTTCTTCAGACGTATGCAGGTTTCCTCTCGATGTTTTCCTTCACCGTAAAGCTCGTGGTGTAACTAATCACTGTACTTAAGTTCAGAAAAACTCATTGGTACAGTCGGGATTCGAACTTGCGACCTTTGCGTCGCAGGCAACTGCTCGAACCACTCAGCCACCACGGCTTGTACTGTGGATGAGTCATTTTGTAAATCTATTTATTATCAATTGAAGAAACAATATATTAATATTGTGCAATACACAATAACATTGAGTCACTTTTCTTGGGAAAACTATAAAAAAAATCCATTTTGTGTATCAATCAAATAGGTTGAAATTCTAACTTTGGGAGAAAAATAAAGTTTATTATTGTTATTGATTAGTCCATCACGAGCTTTACGGTGAAGGAAACATCGCGAGTATATCTGCATACGTCTACAAAGCAATTCAAAGGCGTATGTATAGTCGTGTTTGAATAAAGGCGATGGACTCGCCATCTGTCACGATGGCACCTAAAATACATCTCTGGCGGAAAGTGGGCGTGTGGGTATTACCTATACACCTCTGCCTACCCCATCGGGAACCCTTGTGGGAAGGCGTGAGGATATATAAACAAACACGCTGCCTCATTGTAATATCAGTAGTGATTATAATTACCAGGTTGCGTGACAATGTTATGAGTAAGACAATAAGTCGTCAAGGTTGTTACAGGGCTTCCATAAGACCTTAAATACTAGCTTTATACAACAGGGTTCGAACTGAGAGTGAACAAAATGGGAGAAGCGAGTCTGGTTGGTAAAAGACGGTTCAGTAGGTTTTACTGAAGAGCCGCGTTGAAAGTCTAGTTAAAATACTGTATTGTGTTTAAAGATATATTTTAAAAAAAATACGATCGTTTTGAGATATAGAATTTTTTTGTACATTAATTTGATTTATCTGGTAAAGTTTAACCAGCGTTTGTGACTTAAGCGTACAAAAATATGTTTCTAACGACATCAATCGTAACAAATCATTAATATTTTGGGCTTTTCTGTACTTTATTATATGTATGCATATAAACCTTCCCCTTGAAAATTCCATTGCGAAGTTTAAAGTTCTGAGCATACATAGGGACAGACAGGGAGACACGACTTTGTTTAATTTTTTATATATTTATTTATTTTAGGCAACATGGTCCATAACAATACTATAATACTACAAAAATTAAATATAAAATACAATCAATTAAAATTATAGTAAATAGCCGTGGTGGCCGAGTGGTTCGAGCAGTTGCCTGCGACGCAAAGGTCCCAGGTTCGAATCCCGACTGTACCAATGAGTTTTTCTGAACTTAAGTACAGTGATTAGTGACACCACGGGCTTTACGGTGAAGAAAACATCGAGAGGAAACGTGTATACGTCTGAGAAGAAATTCAAAAAGGCGTATGTATAGTCGTGCTTGAGTAACGGCGATGGACTCGCCATCTGTCATGTTGGCACCTAATATACCTCTGGCGGAAAGTGGGTGTGTGGGTATTACCTATACACCTCTGCCTACCGCTTCGGGGACCCTTGTGGGAAGGCGTGAGGATATATTATTTATTATAATTAAAATTACAATATTCTTAAGACTAATTCACACGTGAGGTTGGCGACGTGTGGCTCTGTGCGTATCCGGCCTCTGAACCAGACTTCTATTAATTATTAAAAACTAGCTTATGCCCGCGGCTTCGCCCGCGTGGAGTTCGAAAAAATAGCTTTGGAGATTTTCCTGCTAGAAACGGTTCAGCCGCTATGCCGTGAAAGAGTATCATTCATTATAATATAGGAACTTAGAATTTTGAAAAAAAAAAAAGTAGCCTATGTCCTATTCCTAGGTATAAGCTATCACCATTTCAACGTTCAGCCAAATCGGTTCAGCCATTTGGCCGTGAAAGAACCGCAAACATCCAAACATCCAAACTTTCACATTTATAATAAATACTAGCTGTGCCCGCGACTTCGTCGGCGTAGACAGCTTTTTTACCTTTCGTAAAAAAAAATGTTTTTTCAACAAAAATTATCCTATGTTACTTCTAATACCTCCAAGAATATGTGTACAAAGTTTCATGATGATTGGTTAAGTAGTTTTTACGTGAAAGCTTAACAAACAAACTTACATTCACATTTATAATTATAAATTAGTAAGATTGTATACTATGTAGTGAAGAAGAAAGGAGGATTCTACGATACAACTTCGAAAGATTTATTTTCTCCACGTATCCCTGACTACGAAGAAAACAATGATACGGTGTTATTATCCGATCGGGTCAACAGCTGATAGGTGAATAGACAATAGACCGTTTATTAAATATGCATATTCTGTATCACTCTGTCGGCATGCGCTGTTTGTGATCTGTATAATACGTGGAATGCTTCAGAGTAATCTATCAATTGATTTGTTATTGTATTAGTAAACATTCAATTAGACTAGCTGTTGTTACAATCTGTGATTGTTTAATAGTCTGGGTGATTTGTTGCGGTCTGTCTAATGGTTTTCTTTTTTTTTCTCTTCTAGAGTCTCTTGTAGAGTGAGTTCCGGGAACTTTTGCTACTTAACCGGTCAATGGCGAGACCTAGGCCTCCAGCCAGGCACTTTATTAGTCAAATGGTAAACGGTTAAACCTTCTTTTACGCTCTTGAACTACCTACCTTGAAGAAATCCTTTCCCACCTTTCTTGAAGAACTCTATGCTACCTCCCTAAGCAGAGATCTATTTAGGTGCCGACGTGACAGATCGCTGTATCTCAAGCACGACTTGTATAGTCGTTTTTGAGAAGCGGCGTCTTTGAATTTCTACTAAGATGTATGCAGGTTTCCTCTAGATAATTTCCTTCACCGTACACCTCGTAGTGTGATTAATCACTGTACAAAATTTTAGAACAATGTCATTGGTTCAGTCGGGATTTGAATCCGCAATCTTTTCGTTGAAGGCTACTCGAACCACTCGGCCGCCACTGCTAATCAAATATGTCATAGGGTATTTATAAAGCGAAGTAATTATGTCAGTGGTTTGTTTCTTGTGAGTCACGCGTTACTGACCCTGCATGTATCTTTTCACACCCTACTTGAAGAACTCAATGCTTTACTCTCCAGGGAACACCTCAACGGGGAGTTCATACCATAGCCTGAACGTTCGCGATAGAGAAAGTTCTTTGAGACTGGGGCAGGGGTGGAATAGCACCCGCCTTTCTCTCGCCAAACTGTTTCCAGTCTCTATTGCAGATTCCAAACTTTTCTAATGTTCATAACTTTTTGACTGATATTAACAATAAGACCGGTCACATAGTATCGTACGCATGCTTAGCTATAGGTACGTGCAATATATATTAAACCAAATCTATATGACAAGGGCGTATATTTTCGCTTGAAGCTCGAGCAGCCGCAGGCATTTCCGATGGACCAAGTTACATCATAGTGTTAATGAGTAATATATAATAATAAATTGAGTTCGTATAGTTTTTATGTTTTCCCAGAAATGGTTCGATACAAACAACCGACCGTTGATGGAACGTACGTATTTCCGGTACAACTACGGTATAACAATATCGGTTACATACTTTCCGCGTTGGCAGTACTGGATGTATATATCTTCGCGCCTTCCCACAAGGGTCACCGAAGGGGTAGGCAGAGGTGTATAGCTAGTATATCACTAGTGTGATTAGTCACACCAGGAGCTTTACGGTGAAGGAAAACATCGAGAGGAAACCTGCATACGTCTGAGTAGCAATTCAAAGGCGTATGTATAGTCGTGCTTGAGTAACGGCGATGGACTAGCGATCTATCACGTTGGCATCTAAGATATATCTCTGGCGGAAAGAGGGTGTGTGGGTACTACCTATACACCTCTGCTTACCCTTTCGGGGATCCTTGTGGGAAGGATATGTATGTATGTATATATTTTAGGTGCTAACACGACAGATGAAGAATTCGTCGCCATTACTCACGACGCACGCTGCACGACTAGTTGAATTTCTTTTTAAACGCAGTTTGTCGTTGTATACTTCGTATGCAGGTTTCCTCTCGATGTATTTCTTCACCGTAAAGCTCGTGATGTGACTAATCACTGTACTGTTCAGAAAAACTTATTGGTAAAGTCGGGATTAGAACGTGCAGTCTTTACACTGAAGACGACTAGTCGGGTCACAATTTAGATGTTATATTTTCCTTATCAAAAATAGGTACCTACTTGGAGGTTTTTGTTCGTACGGACTGCGGAGCACTTGCTCGTAGTACTAAGGATTCCCATGACGAAACGAGGATAAATAAGCTAATTGTCAGGATAAATAATTGCGAATTAAGTTTGGGTTTTATGCCTAAACATTCAGTTATTTACGTCATTAGGTCACGTCTGGTCTGATCTTGGAGATACTGGATGCGAAACTTGAGGTCGCGGGTTCGATTCTCGCTGCGGGCGGTTATTTGTGTGATGAGTACGACTATTTGTACCTTATGGTTGTCTGTGTGTGTATGTACATATAAATTCTACTGGTATGAAAGTAGGTGTGTGGGCACTACCTATAAACCTCTGCCTACCCATTCGAGGACCCTTCAGCATATAGTACTAGCTGTGCCCGCGACTTAGTCCGCGTGGAATTAAACAAAAAAAATATTGTTCAGTTTCTAAAATAAAAGTAGCCTAAGTCACTCCTTTTTATATCAGCTATCTGCCAGTGAAAGTCCCGTCAAAATCGGTCCAGCCGTTTCAGATATTAGCCGGAACAAACCGACAGACAGACAAATCAAATCAAATCAAAATCTTTTTATTTCACATAGGCCCAGGTGGGCACTTATAAAACGTCGAAAAAGAAGCACGGTTCGGGTTGGTCGCTTCCATGGAGAAGAACCGGCAAGAAACTCCATGGTTACTCTTTTCAAATCATTAGGCATATACAATAACAATATTTTTCGTTACAGCAATAGTACCCAAGTATGGGGGAACAACGTAGGCCCGACAATAGGTCGCTGCTTACTATACAAAGCATACATAAAACAAGATAATTGTAACAATGTTAGCAAGATCTAAGAATCTACAAAGCCTACAATGTTCTCACATTCACAAATTAGACAAATTAAACAAGTGACACAAATATTGTCATCAGTACTGTAACTAATTCTGGGCAAGATATGGAATAAATTAAAATAAAAAAAGAGTAAAATTGTTATTGTAAAAAAAACCCCGAAATGAGAAAAGAAAAGATTCAGAATAGTTAGAGACATCCACAAATTTGTGCCGTTTATGAGCTACCAAGGAAGCCGCATGCGCAGAAGGAACTAGAGCCAGACTTCTTTATCTTCAACGTACTCCTTGATTTTACAGACCGAAAGACAGACAAAAAAATTAAGAAATGATATTTTGGTATCTGTACCGCGTATACATCCATATGCAGTTAGTAAAACGCGGTTATTTTAATATTACGAACAGACGCTCCAATTTAATTTATTTGTATGTATGTACATACATACATACATATCATCACGCCAAGTCCCTAACGGGGCAGGCAGAGAGTATAGAGCGCCAGTTCTCTCTAGACTTACATACCTCTTTCGCTTCGTCCACATTCATCAGTCTCTTCATACATGCTCGTCGGTTTCGAGTACTCTTATCGTTCCCGTCCTTCAGAGTCCGATCTATTTGATCTATTTGATTGTATGTATGTATGTATGTATAGATGAAGTTTGTGCGCATATTTGTTGCTTTTCCTCGCAACCAGCATATACATAAGTTAGTAGATCGAGTAGATGTCTGCAGCACAAAGATAGCAAGTTCCAATCTAAATTCGTATTTAATTATTTGTCATTGATGCGTTGGTTTGGTACACATAGAAAGGATGAGTGAAGAAATATTGACGAAACAGATATACAAAGCAAAAGTGTGTGCAAGAAGAGGCAGAGGACGACCATGTTCCAACTACCTGAATCAAATCGATCGGACGCTCAAGGACGGGAACGTTAAGAGTACTCGAAACCGACGAGCATGTATGAAGAGACTGATGAATGTGGACGAAGCGAAAGAGGTATGTAAGTCTAGAGAGAACTGGCGCTCTATACTCTCTGCCTACCCCGTTAGGGACTAGGCGTGATGATATGGATGTATGTTTGTATGTAATTGATCATTTTCGAAAAAACCCACAGAGCCATGTTGCAGAGCATGTATCCCCTTTGATAATGGTGTAATTTTTTTGTTTGGAGTTTTTGGTTTTATTTCTCTACAACACCCGACAATTTCTAGAAGACAACTGTTCTATTTTCGGTGGCCCTCTGTTTGTATTGTTAGTACAGCTGTCAGTTGTATTTGATGTTCGTTAAACCGTAAACATGTTTTCAAACAATTCCCAAATTATATCATTACGTAATCTGTATACTTTGTTGACAACGAATGACGTCGTAAGCGTGCTGCATAACATTGATGGGATGGAGAATTTCCACGTGTTTCCCCCTCGACAACAAATTGATGGGGCGTGTCTTCGTGGACGGCATTATCTATAGACATGCGTCAAATTTAAACACGTCACAAATACACACTAATACACGGTGATATATGTACATCATCACAAATTTAAGAGCTGGGCTCCAGATATATGTTTTTATGAACATTTTCTTTACATTTTTGGATATGTGGGATGTAAATATAAGTTTTTTATTGTTATATGTACATGACATTGAAATTACATTGCAAAGTAATCTTCTAAATTATATAATATATCCTCACGCCTTCCCACAAGGGTCCCCGAAGGGGTAGGCAGAGGTGTATAGGTAATACCCACACACCCACTTTCCGCCAGAGGTATATTAGGTGCCAACGTTACAGATGGCGAGTCCATCGCCGTTACTCAAGCACGACTATACATACGCCTTTTGAATTTATTCTCAGACGTATGCAGGTTTCCTCTCGATGTTTTCCTTCACCGTAAAGCTCGTGGTGTGACTAATAACTGTACTTAAGTTTACAAAAACTCATTGGTACAGTCAGGATTCGAACTTGCGATCTTTGTGTCGCAGGCAACTGCTCGAACCATTCGGCCACCACGGCTCGGCGTCTTCTAAATTCATCTATACATACATCTATATCTATACTAATATTATAAAGAGGAAAGATTTGTATGTAAGTATGTTTGTATTGAATAGGCTCCGAAACTACTGGACCGATTTGAATAATTATTTCACCTTTGCCATCGACGGGGAATTCATCCCCATACCTTGGAACCACAAAGGTCTCGCACTGTGCGCTTCCAAAGGAGTTTTCTTCCGCGAACGCTCAGGCTGTGGAATGAGCTCCCCGTTGAGGTTTTCCCTGGAGAGTACAGCATGGAGTTCTTCAAGAAGGGTGTGAAAAGATTCCTGCAAGGTCGGCAACGCGCGAGTGATACCCCTGGTGTTGCAAGCGTCCATAGGCGGCGGTAACTGCTTACCATCAGGCGGACCGCATGCTTGTTTGCCACCCAAGTGGTATAAAAAAAAAAAAAAAAAACCATTGGAAAGCCACATTCACCCTGAGTGACATACGCTATGTTTTCTTTTATAAAGATATCTTATTTCCATCCTTGCAAAGCCGGGACGGACCGCTAGTTAATAAATTAAATGGAAGTGTATGTTATAGTAGAGTGAATATTAAAAAAAAACGCTTTATACTAAATGTATATGGATGTATGTAGGTATACACGGTACCCATACCAAAATATATTTTTTTACAATTTTTGTCTGTCTGTTTGTTCCGGATAATCTCTGAAACGGCTGGATCGATTTTGACTGGACTTTCACAGACAGATAGCTGATGTAATATAAAAAGTAATTAAGACCACTTTTCATTCCACGCGGACGAAGTCGCGGGCACAGTTAGTGTAAAATAAAAAAAGAAACCTCATTATACAGTAGTTTCCATTAAAATGAAACTCAAACCAAAATGCAAAGTATTTTATTCAACGTAAGGGACACAGGGAACACTTATTGACTCTTGGTGTTAAGATAAAGGTACAAGTTATTATTATGAACTAAAAACGCGTTTTTTACAGACAGTGAATGTGGTTTATATCCGTAATTGGCATATGTATTAGAATAAGCGCCAAGTTTTTTTAAAGCCACAATGGTGGCGAACAAACATCTTGATGGTAAGCGGCTACAGAGTTTGTGGTTCCAAAATATAGGGGTAAAGTTCTCGTCGAGAGGTTTATTTTCAATTGTTATAATTTATGATACCTTATAAATAAACAATTACGTAATTCTCATCCGGGTAATTATCTACCAAACAGTATTTGTGGACACAAACAGAAGTTGAGCCCGCAAAGCGTGACAATACATTTTTACGTCATTACGAAGCAATTATACAATATCAATTAAGTTAGCCAAACTAAATTACATAAGGCATAACAACTCGCGACTTTTATTTGCGTCATTGATAACTTCTATGAAAAAATATAAAATCAAAATGGCGTCTCGCGAGCCAAGATTTTAGTACCGGGCGTTGAGTCATCAAATATAGCGCTAAACGGAATACATTTTGCGTGAATCAATTTGGAATATTCGTGCACGTTACTATGGTTTCCCAGTAATCTTCTCGGGATGTTTGCTTTTCGTGAGTCACTCTTCTCTTTCTCTAGGTTACGCTGAGTTGTAGTATTAAACATGGTAGCCTCACTATTAGGTACATACATCATCATCCAAGTCATCACGCCAAGTCCTAACGGGGTAGGCAGAGAGTATAGAGCGCCAGTTCTCTCAAGACTTACATGTGTTAGATATTAGGTAAATTCTGTTATTATTATTGTTACCTGCTTATCCTTCTAATGCCTTATCAAGACCTACTTTTAATGAATTACTTATTATCACGCCTTCCCACAAGGGTCCCCTAAGGGGTAGGCATATGCATCGGTAATACCCACACACCCACTTTCCGCCAAAGATAAATTTTAGGTACAAACGTGACAGATAGCGAGACCGTCGCCGTAACTCAAGCACGACTATACATACGCCTTTGAATTACTTCTCAGACGTATGCAGGTGTTCTCTCGACGTTTTCCTTCACCGTAACCCAACATATAAATCGTAAGCTAATGAATGCCAGATCATGTTGATAAACCATCGATAAAATGCCGAATAATCTAGAAATAGCT